>PVIR01000804.1:128277-150857 GCA_004026965.1 Petromus typicus | reverse complement strand
AAAAAAAAAAAAAAAAAAAAGAAAAAAAAAAAAGAAAAGAAAAGAGAAGAAAAGGCTCAAATCTATGAAATTAGGAATGAAAAAGGTGAAATTACAACAGGTCCAGCAGAAACCCAGAGGATAATCAACCCATGTTCCAATAAGATGGAAAACACAGAAGAAATAGATAGATTTCTAGACTCATATGAATTACCAGAGTTGAATGGAGAAGACATAAAAATTCTAATCACTCCAATATCAATCAGTGAAATTCAAAATTAATTAAAAACCTACCAACAAAGAAAAGTGTTGGGCTCTAATGACTTCACTGCTGAATTCTACAAGAAATTAAGGAAGAGCTAATGCCACTACTTCTCAAATTTTCTTACTGAAATTGAAAAGAAGCAGTACTCTTAAACTGATTCCTGCAAGCGTCCCTTACCTTGAATCCAGTAACGGAGAAAAACCCAACCAAAAAAATTTAGCATCTTAAACTTTTTGTGTGTCCCTATTAAAGTTGTGTTTTTTGCTTCATTACTCAGCAAGGTTGCAGAAAGTGATGGGCTGGGGAGTTAGCTCAGTGGTTCCGGCGCCTGTCTTACAAGTGCACGGAACTAGGTTCGATCCCCGGTAACCACATACCATACTGGGCGTGGAGACTCAGGCCCAGCAGCAACCAGTACCACATACCACAGTGCAGGGCGTGGTGGCTCATGCCTGTAATCCCAGCATTTGAGAGACAGAGGCAGGAGGATTGCTGTGATGTGAGTTTGAGGCTGAGCTCAGGGCCAGCCTGAACCACAAAGCGAGACCCTGTCTCAAAAAAAAAAAGAAAAAAAAGAAAGTGATCTCTTCCTTTGGAATGTATCTGGTAAAATAGGATCCTTTCCTATCTGTACAGGAAGTTCATTCTGTAAAGTGGAAATAATAGATGAAAAGCAAGCAATTATTCAATGTCCTTTACCTCAAGCTCTGGGGAACCTCTTTGGGTAGGTTCTTATTCGTGACACACAAACAATCTGTCTCACCCTGAATGATGTAAGGCTCCAGCCTCCTGTGGGGTAACATCCACTGACAATAGTGCCACAACCTATTAGTTGATCACACACTCCCTGAATCTGTAGAGACTTGCCCCAGTCTAAATGAGTGACTTCATTCTTGAACTACAAGGGAAACCTGAGGTCCTGGGGGAGTAGTAACATGTGAAGACTCGACTGTTTATTTTGCTTGTTATAACTGCAGGATCATTAAGAAAATGCTCACATCCTGTTGTGATTATATGTTCTTAACTAGTATATACAATAAAGAGGTTTAGACATTGTTTGCTTTTGTTGTTCTTATGTTGCTTGCCATTCTCCACTTTCCATTCCCAACAACCTTACAGTCTTTGGCTCTAAATAAAACCTTATGTAATGATATGTATATTTAACGTACCAATAAAGATTAAAAAATAAAAAAAAAAACCTTATGTCTTTGCTATCACATCTGTTTATCAGTTAATGAAAAATTATACCAATATGTATTTAAAGTTATTTGTAGAAGCCCAGAGTCTGAAATGCAAGCTCTGAGACACTTGTTATCTGTTTGTTACTTACTAAATCTCCTTTTGTCCCAGTTTCCTCATTTAGAAAATATGTCATGAATTGTTAAGTTGGTGCATTAAAGGTGCAAGTTGCAAATGTTCATTTAGAATGATCACACTTAGACTTGGGCTTCTTCCCCCTTCACCGTGACCTAAAATTATCCTTTAGTGAATATTTTTGCTAAATCTGTTGTTTGTAGGTCCTTCTACCCCAATGAGCTTAAACAAAGTTTTTCGAAGAGGATTTGCCCATCCGTGTGTGTGTGTCAGAACTTTGCAAATGATCTGTGCCTGTTCCACACTGTACAAGGCTCTGGACAAGCATCCTATATTGAATCCCATCAGGAGATTCTTCCATACTGTTGGTGTAGAGCCCAGAAAGGCTCTAACCTAACAGAACATGAAAACAAATACACAGGTACTGACAGATATTCAAGACAGAATGCCGTATAGAAACAAAATAGTCTGGATACTCATAGGAGGATGAGTTCATACTTGGCTCAAGGGAGATTTTAAATGTCCTTGATGGATATGTTAGATTTTGATAGGCAGCAAGGAGGGGAAAGGGATGGCACTGAAATCCGCAGAGGTCTAGAGTGGGCTGGCAGCAAGGGCCTGGGGCCCAAAGTGGGCCCCCAGTTTTCCTTTTGCTGTGACTTTCTAGTCTGGAGTCCTGAGGAGCTGGAGAATTCTAGGTGTATTCCTGGCCTTCCAGGTTGTTATGAAGGGATGTTTATTCCAAGTAAGTGGGTAGAACATCTTTTATTTAATAGCTGTTAATTTGATTTATACTTTAAAAGAAAATGGGCTGGACGTGGTGGTGCCTGCCTATAATCCTAGCTCTGGGGAGCCCAAGGCTGGGGGATCACTGCAAGTTCTAGGCCAGCCTTGGCTATGTAATGAGTTCAAGGCCAGCCTGAGCTGTATAATGAGAGCCTTTTTCAAAACAAGTAAAAATTAGAAACATGGTCCCTGGGCTTCCATTTGTATTCTTGCTGTATATCCTGTAAGCACTAAATTCAGGCCTTCATGACAGAAGTAAAAACAAGGAAGGTTTTTATTTTTATTTTTTAATATTTTAAGAACAATAGGTAGGATATGGTAACAGAACAGAAGGCAGAAAAACAATAGAAAGTAACAAAGGTAATTGGAAGGTTCAGGAATGACTAGAATCAGTGGGACAGAATATTAATTGAAAATAAGTTTAGGGCCAGGGATTTAGCTCAGTTGTTCTGGCGCCTGTCTTGCAAGTGCAAGGACCCGGGTTCGATCCCCGGTAACCACATACAATACTGGGTGTGGAGACTCAACGCCCAGCAGCAACCAGCACCACATACCACAGTGCCGGGTGTGGTGGCTCACACCTGTAATCCCAGCACTCGGGAGGCGGAGGCAGAAGGATTGCTATGATGTGAGTATGAGGCTGAGCTCAGGGCCAGCCTGAACTACAAAGCAAGACCCTGACTTAAAAAAAAAAAAAAAAAAAAAGGTTTATTTGATTATTTTCTTAAGTAGGTAAGAAGCTTTTCCACTGCATTGTCTTTACATCACTGAATTGGGTACATTAGCCCTTCAGGTGGTACTGTAGTAACACTCATTTTACACATGGGGAAATTGAGATGTGGACAGGTTGATTATCTTGCTCTATCAGGGTCTGAGAGCAAATCGAGTGGAACTTCTAGTGTTTAAATCCAGGTACTTGATTTTCAAGTTTTTATTGTTTGCCCCAGGTCTGTTAGTTATCAGGAGGGGAACTTGAGAGTAAAGGGGAGGAGGAGGGATAGGGGGCCCCAAGATGAAAGTGTAAGAAGTGTCACATAGAAGTTTAAGCAAGAAATGACATGGGGGGGGGCGGATAACATCAAACCAAGACACATCCCCATCTCAGCTGGAAGATGGATGAAAGAAGAGCAACAATCTTGGCTGAAATATTCCGGGCTTTGCTAAAGCACTCCAGGACAGGCTCTCCTTCCTCCTTATGGCTGCCACACAATTAATACATGATACATTGAACAATATTTCTTGAATATTAAAATAAAGAAAAACCAGTCTCTCACTTTTAAATTTTTTTCTGTGCTTAATATACATTCTTAGTACTTACAGTGGATTCGTGGATTCGAAGAGATGAATGTAAGCAATTCTCTCATCTGTTTGTTGTTTTTGTGAATCTGATTCAGTTTCAAATTCTGAGGGCCTTTCTTGGGTTCTGTTTTAATCCATTATGCTATTTTCTATCTAACATATGAAGGTTGATTTTGGAGAAATTAAACTAGCCTACAAAGATCAGCGGGACTATTCTTTAAGCAATCTGTGAACTAAGGTATCGATAAATTATGAGGTACTTTGTCTGTGAGTGGCTTTCTCTACTCTGTGCTCTGACGGTGTCTTGAAACATTTCATTCTGCTCTTCTCCTAATGAGAATGTACAAAATGACACTATTAAATAACCTGGGGGATAAAAATATTTCTTATAAAATATTTGAATTATATTTTTGTTACATAGTCTGTCATTATAACCAGATGAGCATTGCAAGCTTGTCTTGTCCTAACCCTGGCTGTTTCTCTGTCAGAATCTAGTACTGTCATTTAAAGGTTTTGGGGATGAATAAAAAGGACTACAGAATAGTTACATGATTATGCCGAACATTTTGATGTTATAATGTATTTTCTCAGAATCACGAATTTTGATTGAGATGTATGATTTCAACTGGTAGCATTATGCTTAGATTCTTAACAAATGCTGAGGTATTCATTCTGTTCTGTATCTGGGGAATCCTATTTTTTTATAGCAATGCTATACTTGAATTGCTCCATATAATATGATCTTCTACATAATTTATCTCACCTAATTTTATTGGGAAAATTAATAAATGACAATCTCTTAAAGTATTGATTAGAATCAAGGGAAATCAAAGTACCTTGCTATAAAGGTCAAAATAGCTTTCAGAGCAAGTGATTTTTATGGTTAGGGAAAAATAACTTTATTTGTAGATATCAATCAACAAGGCAAAAAGCCTATTACTTTTTATTTGAAATATATCAGGGAAGTTGGTGATTTTAAGTTTGGACTATGTTATAAAATCACCTGGGATAATTAAGAAGGGGTCAAAAATAAATCCAACACCTCTGGCCAGGTCCTCCAGCCTAATGATTCTGAAGCCATTTGGCTTCTGTGAGTCATATGAAGGGTTTTCTCTGCAGAGTGTGAGGGGTGTTTAAAAGTAGACCTGTACCTCAGATGCAATAATCTTGGACCTAAAATGAGGAAATAAATGAGTTTAGAAGCATAAGAAAGAAAGACATTTAAAAAATGCAAGTGTGTACTTTGGCGTATCATTGTAACAATATCTAAATCAGATTAACTCTCTTTCAAAGCAGAACTAAGATTAGTTTTCATAACTAATGAGATAATATTTCATCTGTTAAAAAGGATATGTCATCTCCTAAATGGCAAGGATTTTATATATTTGTTTACTTTATGCTGCTCTTTTCAGCTGTTCTAGTGTTTTTGTTATTGAGTGGTTCTCGGCGCTGGTTACAATTTATAATCCTGGAGGTTTAAGGGCCACCCATGCCTCTGTCTCACATAAGTCAGATGGCGTCAGAATCACTTCCACAGTTGTACATCAGCTTAGCGGTGGGGCTACAGCGTGAACCAAAACAGTCCAACACTGTGGATGGTGACAACACAGAGGTGACCCACTATGAAGACAACTTTCCTGTCTAGCTAAGGCTAGAAATCAAAGCTTGCATCTTTTTCATAGGAGTGCTCTCCTAAAAGACAATCCTCATCCCCCTAACGGATTGACAGACTTTTCTGTCGAAGCTAAAGGAACAGATAGACTGCTGGGCTTAGTTAGCAGTGGCCACTGGCACAGGGCGGGTGGGAAGATGGCTGCCCTTTGGTAAGGGTCTGGAGTTGAGGAAGGAGCATTTCTCTCAAAACTTCCCAAAGCCCTAAGACTGCTCTACTGGTTACTTCTACATCTCAAATAGGACAATTTAGGGTGGGAGTGAGATGGAAGAGAGCTCTTCTGGATTAATTTGAATGGGTTCGATGAGTAGAAGTATTAGGAAAATCAGTAACCTTGTCAAGAAGACCTCAATTAAATTCCTGGGCTTGCTGTTCACACCCTAAAAGTCACTCAGTTTCTTGGACTCTTAGTTTCTTATTATTCAAGTGGAAATGATGATGTAGTAACTGAATTCCTTACCTCAAGGGCTGAAGATCTAAAGATAATATGCCATAAAACCAATCATATGTATGATTTTCAAAACTGTTAATAGAGCAGATTTTCATTTGTTTAGGTGGAACACTCTGTTCCTTTAACGTACAGAATAGAAAACATAACTGTTTACGCTTCAGTTCTACTTGAATTCAAAGCTCCGTCTAAATGGACTTTTTTTCCTTCTCCAATGTTCAAAACTCATAGGCTTCTAACTAGCCTCCACATATACCAATTGCAGTCTAAAGGACAACTCTGGTGATGTTTTCCCGGTATGAAGTAGAACTGGAATGGTCATAAAGTGTAATTCTTTAATTCAACAGCTATATATTGGCTGCTTATTGTATACTGAAATGGTTTTATGGCACTGAGGAAAAACAAGGGAAATAAAAATAAGGACAAATGAAATTGTTTTTTAAACACATAGTATGAATTAAGTGTGATATATAACCTTGTTTAATTTTCACAGCACTACCATGCTGCATATATTGTTACCATTACTTTAAAGTGAGGACACTGAAGGTCAGTGAGTTTAATAAGAGAGATGTCCCACACCGCCTAGCAAGGTAGGACTGGGCTTCAAACATTACTGCCTTTTACAGCAGCTGTTTTTTCCCTTTATGATTTATTCATTATTAATACTTCACCCAGTTTAGTCATTCTGACTTTCTTCTTTCTATCACATATTGACATTTTCTTAGCTACCTTTGCTTAAAACAATGACACCATTTTCAAAACTAGATTCTGCTTTCCATCACTTCATCTGTTTGAGCCTTGATCAACTATTCTTCCATTTTTTGGATTGCTGACCTGTAGCACTCGTAATTTTTTCTCGTAAGTTCCCAAAGAATCTTTCTGCTTCTGAGTCTCTTCTTTTTCCCCTAGATCTGTGTAGTGCTGCTTGATGAATTTTACATATCTAATTACGTCCTTCCTCAAAATCCCTCATGGCTTGCCATGGTGTACCATAACTGTCAGTACTCATGATGTATTTTTAGAACCCAGAGAGTAGGGCAACCCCTTTTGGAGCCTTCTCCCTCAGTGTACTCCTTCCTGTGCGTAACATGAAGGCAGTACTGTCCAGCCCTGTCTGATAATGAACACTTGGGCTTCTTAGAACCCAAGTTCCCAGGTCCCACTTGGACTGACTGAGCCAGAATCACCAGGGATTTGCTGTGCTTGAAAGGCAGGGTAAGCCTGGCCATCCTCCAGAGGGCTCAGGGCTCGGGAGCACAGCTGTTGCGTCATGGCTCCCTGTTAGTACTGTATGCTCAGGAAGTTGGCCAGGGACTCCGGAGGTGGTGGTGTGTAGTCATACACGAGTCCTTCTACCAGCCTTTCTCACACACCGACGTTATCATACTACATATTTAGAAATATTTTTCTTTTCAGTAATTTCTATTTTCCTCTAATTTCCTTTAAGTATATTAAATTTTTATGAATAGAAAGTTTAAAAAACTCCAGTTGAAGTACTAGTGTGTAATTGATTTGTTTCTAAAAACAAGAAATCTAGACTATTGTAACAATTAGTCTAGAAGTGAGTGTTAATTGTTCTTTAATTGGAAACTAAATAAATAATTTTAGGATCACTAAGTAAAATACAGTTTTATCATTTTTGAATGTGACCAAGTGCTGTGAATATTAATTCATTCTTTTCTACAGCATCCATCCATCCATCCATTCATCCATCCTCAATGTATAAATTAAATTTCTATGATGTATAGTACAGGAACAGACACTGAGTGTGAAAATTTTACGATAGTCTTGACATTCACTGAGTAATGCTTATTTTTTTGAAAGCTGATATCTGTGTCATTCTACAAGGTTGATTTACTTACACTATTTTTAATTGACTTAATGTTTAAATATTAAATCATATAACTCAATATCATGAAATGTTTTTGACAATTACAGTCCTGTGTGTGGCCATGAAACCCGCGGGTCTGCAGGCTCACTGGGTCAGGTGCTTTCTATTTCCGGAGGGCAGGCTTGTCTGCATGTGACCTTTGAGTTGTACCCAACCTGTTTCATTGTGCCGCCCTGCAGTCCTCAGTTACCTCAGAAAGTGAGGGATTGTCCATGCTGCTTGTCCTGTGCCGGGGCTTGGACTGTACTCTTTTTGGGTTAGCCTGACAAAAAGCAGGGAGAGGCTCTCATCGCCCTTGGTTAAGTTGTCTTGTGGTGGAAGGAAGGAGGGCTTTCAGGATGTGTAGACTCAGTCTTCATTTTGTATTTGATCTTGAACAGAACACCATCCTTAACATTTGTAAAATGCAGAGAATATTACTGATCTCAGTTTATATTCACTGTTAAAAATTTTTCTTTTTTGTCTCCAATAAAGATTTTTCCAAAGCCATTAAGTGACAACACTTTCTGAATGTCAGGTGTCAAATTATTTATGCTTATTTCTTACCTGTTGGATTCCTTTGCTAAACTTACTAGCAACACCTGAGCACGATAGCTGTACTTTGCTTCTTTAAGACCTCGAATATCCACTGTACTGCCTGGTACATTAGATTCAATAAATAACTGTTAAACTTAGGATATTGATAAATAAGAGGCTGGGGAGACAGCTTAGTGGCAGAAGGTTCCTAAGGAAAGTAGTGTAATATGGATTCTACCATGCAATTAATTGGATATAAAACAGATTAGAAACTCTGGTATTTACTAGCCATGTGGGTGAGAAAAAGTTACTTAATATGACTAAGCTGAATTTATTCATAAAATAATCCTTGCAGATCTAGTAAGCATTAGATGAACTTATGCAATAAAACAAAAATGTAAAGATTTTCTGAGTAGTTTTATCATCCTGTACCATCATTAGTAATTTCACACTGTTTCTGAATCCCTGAAAGAATGATTCTACACTAACCCAGAGAACTCTTTTTGACTAGAATTCTTTTTTTCAAATGTTATTTCCTTGTGGCAGGAAGCGATAAAAACAGAGGCACAGACAGCCAGTGACTGAAGAGGAAGTTAATGGTGTTTGTTTTTCCTCCAGAATTAGTAATTCAAAAATTAAAAATAAAAGCATGTCTTGCCAAGTTTGTAAAATACACAGAATGCTTTCATTACAGGATTACAATGGAGCTAATTTTTTTTGACATTTGTATCTCTTTGATATTTATGGATTGAAATGTCAACATTTACAACTTTCGAGACTACATTTGGTTTTATAAGGTGCAACGATGAAAATATTCAAATGCCATTAAAAACATGAGGAATTTATTTCTTCTTTACCTTCAAGTCTTGGAATCAAGAGAATTTTAGAGGCAAGTGTTTTCAGATTTCATGAGGATTCTATATGAAGACTGTGTTGCCTTTGAGCTCGTGTTTTAGGTGGACTTTGGGCTTTGATGGAAAGCAATAAACATGGGCTTTCACTAGCTAGGGGTTGAAGACAAAACAAAACAAAAGCCCAATTGTGATTGGAAACTTTCTTGACTCAAAACCCACAGAGTCCTGCTGGCTCTGGAGATGAGGTAGGGGTGCCATGCTGGAAGGCGCAGGCGAGGAAAGTATGCAAGGGTGACAACAGGTGCAATTTTAGAAAATTAGAATATTTTTAATTTCAGGCATAATTTTCAGGAAAGGAGAATACAACTTCTTTGAAATGTCTTTCATTTAATTAAACTCTAGACTTATGTCTTGTTGCCTCCATATAATGTCATTCTAACTTTTGCCTAGTCTTTGCTTGATGCTTTATAAAAATACAAATGTACAGTGTTTGGGTAAATCGGACTTTTTGGTAGATATTTAACTTTTTATTGCAATACCCTCTGTGCACACTTGTGTTGTCAAGCTCAGTGTGCATTCTGGGAAGAGAACAGTTTAAGCCTGTTGAGAGGAAAACATCTCGGGGATTTACTGTGAGGAGGAAGGGAAAGCAGATCTGTCATTCCTGTCATTTCCCTCAGCAATCAGCTTTGTGAAGGTCTCTGAGGAAGTAGTATTTGGGTGTGGTGGATATTTTTAGGCAGGCTTTCAGTAAAATGGTGATTTCTTTAATGAGCTGGAAAGAAGTGATTCAGTCCAGTAATTTCCAAGTTGAATGTCATGATTATTAGTGACCATAAAATCAATTTAGCAGGTTCCTGTCAAGCAAGGAAATAGAATAGATTATAACATACTAATGTGTATACACACACTCTGTAAGATAACTAATTTATGAAACTGATGTTTGAATTTATTTTTTTTATTTTTTTTTTTAGGTTTTTTGAGACAGAGTCTCGCTTTGTGGTTCAGGCTGGCCCTGAGCTCAGCCTCAAACTCACATCACAATCCTCCTGCCTCTGCCTCCCGAGTGCTGGGATTACAGGCGTGAGCCACCACGCCCAGCACTGTGGTATGTGGTACTGGTTGCTGCTGGGTGTGAGTCTCCACACCCAGTATTGTTATGTGGTTACCCGGGAATCGAACCCGGGCCCTTGCGCTTGCAAGACAGGCGCTGGAACCACTGAGCTAACTCCCCGGCCCTGATGTTTGAATTTTTGTAGGTAAGCTTGTCTCTATATATGGATACATACACTCTAATATGAAATAGTTTTTTCAGTGTGAAGAGTATTAGAAAAAGTTGAAAGCTGCTGACTGAATCTTGCCATTTTACAGATAAGGGAGCTAAAGAAAGCTATAAGTTTATTTGTGTGTTTCACTTTGAAGTGGTTCCACTATCAGCTTTCTGTTGTTAGATTCTTTGTTTTATGTATGCATCTTCTCTAACTTTCTACCTATGCTTTAACTTCTTACATTTTTGTGACTAGGAATTGCCTCAATGCTATTATTTCTGAGAAATGAATCTTGAAGTCTCCAAATATCATGTTGGGTGGATGGTTGATAATGGCAATAACAAGGTGAAAAGAACACAATATTTCTAGCCCTTTCTTTAAAAAAGGTCAATTACTTTTTCTAGGTAAAGTCAGGTAGAAAATTTAATCAATAATCTAAAACATTTTCATTGATACTGTTCATCTTTATTAGCTTCTATTTTTTGTTTAAGTTTAGTTCAGCAAACACTGAACTCCTACGTTCTCATGGATATTTTACCAGCTACTTCCTTCCTTTCAGGTGATGAACTCTTGGATAACCAAACTGACCCTCACTTTGCTTGTGGTGTATACGCAGATATCTGTTGAAGTACAGGGCATTTTGTTGACTGAAGATCCAGTGGAGCTCTGTTCTTTATAGTGCAGTATGTCTCTTTGGAACTCAGCTAAGCTCTATGCAGAGAAATGTCCCTCATGTCTTGAACTCAGCCTTTCACTCATGAGAAAGTCTGCAGCGATCACCTGCAGAGTTCACCTTTGATGTTTTTCTGTCTCTACTTTCATAACACATTGATTTCTATTGAACTTTCTTCCTGTTGCTATTTATATAGTGTCAGTGCTGCACGTTGAGCTATCTTAATTTTTTGTTGTTATGTTTGTTTTCTCTGATAATCTGAGAGTCCAGGCAGCAGGACCAGGAGGCCACTGTGTGGATGCCCCATGGGGCTTTGTCTTCTCACATCGATACTGGTTCTTGCTTGGCTTGCTGTTCTGTTTTCTGTTGTTCTTTTTGATATGTGTGAAGTGTGTTATTCTGCTTTTAGTTTGCTAATTAGTGAGTAGTGGCATGTAACTCTGTTGCTAGTGTTTTGAACATTTTTCTCTACCCTTAATGGACTTTCTTCCTTTCATTTGAATTTGTTTTTGTTGTCTCACATTGAATTTCTGTTTGTGTTCTTCACTTGTTTTTCTCTTAGATCATACTACTTTATCTATAAGACTTTTTAGTGTGTTGTAAAAATGAACTATTCTTTGGGCCTTCCAGAAAATAGAGTCTAGGACCTTGATACTGAGCTAACTTTCCTATCCTCCTTTTTATCTTTTGATAAAAGGTTCAAATCATTGAATTACCCAGGCTGGGCTAAAACTCATAATCTCCCTGCCTCAGCCTCCCAGAGTGCTGGGATTATAGGAGTGCACCATCAATATCTTGGAAATGAGCTTCTCATTTACCATTTTAATCCTGTCCAGAATTTATTTGAGTGGCATGAAGTACATTCACATGGTCGCATAACCATTACCACTGTCCACCTCCAGGACTTCTCCCAAACGATGCAGTGGTGAGATAGAAGTCCTGAAGTGGGCAGTAAAGCCTGAACTGTGAGTGTGCTGAGCAGGTCCGAGGCCCCCTCTCTGTGAGGAATGTTTACCTTTCTTCCATACAACCCTGGAAATGCTTCCTGCATTATCAGAATTCCTTAATTAATGCTCTAGCTTCTAGCTGACATAGTTACTGCTAGTTTGCTTTTAAAGATATATTAATATATTAAATAAATAAGTGACCGTCACACTGAGAAGGTTCTGTTTTGGGGATCTTTTTAGTTCCTCCATTTTTTATTTGTCTGGAGATGGTAGATATTTTCCTTGCTTGACCATGTGGCATTTCCAGCTCTTCATGAGAATTAATCTTCTATTTTAATAGACAATTCCAGGAAACTACCTATTAAGACCATAGGAGGCAAAGAGAATGTTGCTTTACCTCTGTGTTTTTTTGTGTGTGTGTGTGTGTGTGTGTGAGTGTGTGTGTGTGTGTGTGTGTGTGTGTGTGTGTTGTTTCTGACATTGTAGGGAGGTAGGGGAAGGTTGATTTAAGAGTTGGTGAATAGCAGTTTGCTTATTTTGTTTGTTTTAAATTTTATTAGGTAAAATAAACTTTGCCATTGGTCATAACAAATAGTTTATAATGGAGAATACATGACATTCATTGTGTTAGCTCTGTTGACAAGACAGTTCTAAATAAATCTTCTGTGGCCTCTGAAAACTTTTGGACAGTATATTTCTGTGTATCTGGATGATTTTGAAGAAACTCAAAATCTAAGTTTCATGGAATTTTATTTAAGGCCATCAAGGTGAAGTATGTATTGTAATTTAGAACCTATTAGATTTTATAAAATTAGTGTGATTTTTTAAATGTGGTAAGTTTTAAAAAGGGTCATATACTGTCTATTAACCTCTCCCTTTTAATGGGGTCGGGGATGGCTTTGCATAATAAAATGTTAATACTTCTGCAGTATAGTTCATAGATGTTGATAGTAAAGGCAGTAAATGGTGACAGTAAAAACTGTCATGTTTATTTAGGCGAGCTTTTGCTGTCTGGTGAGTTTGAACTTATCTCCAAATGTGTTCTGAAAAATCCTTTGTTCTTTAGGATCATGAAAAGGTCCAAAGACAATTTCACCTGTACTGCAGGGACTTCTGACTCCCTTGGTGAGAAATGGCGTAGCCTTATGCTCCAGCCACACTGGCTGCTTAGCTACACCCAAGTGGTGGCTTTCACATTCTCAGCACTGCACACATTTCTGCTTCTGGGCCTCTGTATCTGCCGCTGGGTGACACCTCTGCTGAATGATCTCTTGTTCTTCAGCCATTGCACACCTAGGCTCTGATTCTTTGTACTCAATGTGTTTGCTACTACGTGGAAACATTCCATTGAGCCTTCCACACGCCTAGTAGCTTCTCCCTAGCTCTGTTCCTTGGTGCTGGTTATTCTTGCTATTGGACTGTCACTTTCCTTCTTTCTGTTCTAAATTGATCCCTGACCCATGGCCATACTCAGATAATTTCCTTTTTCCTCTGTTACATTTCCTTTATTTCCTTTCAGCTTTATATGAACCTGTGTCACAGTATACAGTACATTGCTCCAAAGTATCCATTTGGATATATGTTCATTGTGTTGTAGATTTCCTAAGGACAGTGAGCTGTTTGTAATCCAGTGTGTTGCACCATGCTTGGGGTATCACAGACTGAGAGCTTCGCATCCCGATGGAAACAAGTTTGTGTGTTTAGAGGCTGTGGATTAGAACTGCAGACCAAGGAAAGAGGGACGTGTATTAGAGAGACAGACTAGTATAGTACAACGGTGGTTTTGTTTAATTTATATGAACAGGGGGATTAGAAAAAGAGAAGATTCGAAGGGTTTCGACAATTAACAGTACCTTAGAGAGAAGGCAGAACTTGAGGCACACCTTAGTGGTAGATGAGGCTGGGAGACAGCACAGTGCTGCCTTCATTTGGGGGAGCGCTCTGAGGAGAGTCAGGCTGGGGGGGTGAAGAGGAGAGTGAGGCCATTTTACAGAGGGTAATGGAGATGATTCGCTATGACATTGAAAGTTCAGCTATGACATTGAAAGTGGAGAATAGTGGATATAGGCAACGTGGAGCTGGGCTGTGGAGAGCAGTATTCAAAAAGACAAGGAATTAGAGCTGTTCGGACTCAAGCGCCTCCGTGAGTGAACAACAGGACAGGAATGATAGGGCAAAAACAACAGGGGCCACAGCGCACTCATTAATGTCTGACTGAAAGGGTGGAGAAGGGGTGAGGATGTCTGCTTTAGGTCCCTTAGCTGAAAACCAGTAGGAGTTTATAAGGGTCTGAATGGGAAAATGGGTAATGAAAAGGGAGAGAAGGGGGGAAACTTTAGAAAACAAAACCATAGTATGACAGTTGATTTTTTGCATCAACCTGACTGGGACAAAATATACATATTTTGCCCAACATTACTTTGGGTGTTTCTGTGATGATATTTGGGGTAAGATTAACATTTGAATCAGCAGACTGACTGAACCAGATTGCCTTCCATAACGTGAGAAAGCCTCATCAAGTTAGATGAAAATCCTCACTTTCCACCTCCTGTCCAAGAGACAGTTCTCCTGCCTAATGACCTCTGAGCTGGGGCATCTATGTTTTCTAATACTAGGATGCCAATCTGCTGCTGAGTCAGTTCTTTATAATCAATCTCTGTCTCTGTCTCTGTCTCTGTCTCTCTCTCTCTCTCTCTCTCTCTCTCTTTTTCTGCCACTGTGTCTCTCAGTGAATATTATTGTCTTTTATTTTTTGTCTGCATATCAGGACAAATACAACATAGAATCTGGTTAGATGTAGAGGCCACAGGAAGTGATGACAGAATTAAGGATTACTTCAAATTTGAGGCTGAGAGCTTAAAAAATAACTAGTAATAGGAAGGTCAAAGCTGGCAAGGACTGGCAATTTTGAGGGAGAATATGTTTAGCTTTGCTTCTTGTTGACTTGTAATTGATAGTGGAGCTTCAGGTGAGATTGTCTTAGGCACCCAGAGTAAGGGGATGAGTTTTGTGGGTTAGGCTGCTGCAGCTGCTTAGAGCCATCTAAAAGCAGATGAAAAGAAGTTATAGGACAGAACAAAATCTACAGAGGATTGAGAGGGACAACCAAGAGCAGAGATTTAGTTGAGATTTTGTAGATGGGAATCCCACAGGAATCCATAGGAGAAAGATGAGCCATTGAGTAGCTCAAGGGATTTGTTAACAGAGTTTTCTCTTGACTTTGCCTTGTCAGCTTCTGCTGTAGAATATGAGTCTAGAGATATATTTACTCCTGATTTCTTAGTTCTAAATGTTCTAGTTAAAATGCTCAGGATCTCTACATATTATTGTTTTCTTTATTTTTCACTTGATTAAAGCTTTTTAAAAGTGAAAATGAATGCAGAAACTGTTGTTATTTTTTAGTTTTGTTTTTTTGCAATAGAGTCTCACTGTGTAGCACAGGCTGACTTTGAATTCACTGTGTAGCCAAGGCTGGGCTGAAACACACATGCTTCTCCTGACTCAGCCTCCCTAGTGCTAGGATTACAGGCATGCACCATCAAGCCTGGGAGCTTTAACATTTTAATTCCTAAGACTTTGATATACTGCTCCAAAAAAGAGAGATTTGATTAAAGTCCTTTTAGTATTCCTACAGCTCCAAAATTCTGCAGGAAAATAGCTGCAATATACACCAAAAATTGTTCAAAGCTGCAAAAGTAGCCTTCAGCAAATCAAATTTTATAGAAAGTTATCTTCTTTATCATTTCTTGACATTTTTATTAATTTAGTATCAATCAAGACATTGTTGTCAAGTAAATAAATCAAAGCTTTCATATTGTTGAAAAGCAGCTTTAGGCAAAAAACTTACTTCTCAAAATATTAAAGGACCAAACTCTACTTTGTATAGCTTTAAATTAAAGCAGCTGTGAGCAGAAAAAAACACACACAAGTAGTACTTTTTTTAAACTTTCAAGACTGTACGGAAATTTTGATTCCTATGAAAATTTTATCCTCTTACAGATCTTGAATTATAAAATCTTTCCATAGCATCGGTGTATCATAAAAACCGAAAAAGAAACCCTTGATTCAAATGGTCCTACGTGTTGAGCATAATTCTTCCAGAATTCTGTCTCACCTCCTCATGCATTTCAAGATTTGTGTTCATATTGCCTAGTCCTACTGTGTCCTTTTTTAATTTGTACGAGAATACTTTCTCTTCTGAATTGCTTATTCCTCTAGGTTAAATGTGATAGCAGTTTTGGTATTTGATTAATGCATTACATTTAAATTATGGCACATTTAACAATTTTTTAAAACTAATTGTACAATTTTAAATTTGGTGAACTTCCAAAAGACAGTGTGGAAAAGACACTTATTCTGTGCCTATTTTGAAAACATACAACCTCTAAGTTGAAATACAGAATGTGCGAACTAATACTAGAGTTCTGTCCAGGAGGATGTTCGACAGCTGGATTAATTTGTTAGTCCTGCAAAGTGAGTCCTATACACCTTTGACACAAACAGTGTAAAGCACAACAGACACACACACGTACACAGTGAGTCCCGACTGTACCATCCTGTACACTGTGGCACTGCCCAGTGAGCACAGAGTTGCACATCCGTGTGTCCCAGAGGCAGGTGAGCTAATACTGTGTGATCTGTTCCGTCTACTGCAATGTTCCCTGCTATCTGTGAAGATTCTCAACGCGAATGTTAGAAATTGGGGGACTTGCTATAATATTTGACATGGAAACTATTAAACAGGCGGGGAATGGATGCCATAAAGCTTAATTAAAAGGGATTGAACTATTAGCACTAAAATCAATGTTTAAAACGATCTAATAGAGCTTTTTGCATAACATGGGATGCATTATGGGTTAGACACTCATTGTCTAGTAAAACTGTATAACTGACGGGGTGGACTCTATCTAGCTAGTCTTGCTCCATGAGCATCCATGATGTATGATTTCCATGTGGAAATAATCTGCCTTGAAGTACCAAAGTACTGATGATGCTACTTGTCATTTGATGTCTCTTATTTTCTTTGTAGCGCCTTTATTGAGAACATTTAATAGCTAAAAATTCTCTCAGGGATTACACCATGTCACAACAGTAATCAGATAAGTACTTTTCTGATATAATCCCTCTAGACATAAAGTAATATCTAGAGATGTTACTTATTTTCAATAGAGATGCTTTGAAATATTTATTTTTATTTTCCACATTTCACAAACTTCTGAATTTATTATGAAGTACAGTAGTCTACTCTGGCATTTATCTTTATATATATTTATATAGGACATTCAGCCATTCACAGTGGTCCATTGACCTCTTAACTCAGTTTTATGTTCAGCTGCATAGATATGATGATCTGCTTTTGTTCTTTGCTTTGCATTCAGATGTGAGTAAAAAATTAATAATAAGAACTACATATTCACAGACATGAGAAAGTGTTATTAAAACTTTTGTGGCAACTATGCTGTGTTCGTAAGTCACACTAATGACTGCTTTGCTTCCCAGTAATTTTCCATTTGTAACATTTTATACCTGGATACACAAATGTAATGCTATTGAACAAGAAAACAATTATCTGTCTGCTGGAAATAATGTACTTATCTCATTGAAACAATTGACTTGTTTAAAAATACACAGAAGTTTTAGTTCTGCTCTGAGTGCAGTTCCCTGTAATTTGCAAAGAATTTCCAGGAAGAATTAAAATCCTCTGATCTAACTGGATCAGCAACTGAAACCATTGATTGTGAGCAGTGAATTTCTGGGTATGATTCTTCTCTCCCACAAACCCCCACTTGGAGCCATTTTAGATTTGAAAAGTGGTTTTTTTTTTTTTTTTTTTTTTTTTTTACCAATAACCTATGAGTTTTGGCTGGATCACTGGAAAACTGCACTCACGGGCTGACCATCCAGGGCAAGCTTGATGTTGACTTGTGGGTTCTGTGTTGGTGGAATTTAGCAACACTTTTTGGCCTGGTTTAAATGTTTCTTGTTATCTTCTGTGCAATTTGGCCCAGTCTACCTATAGGAGCCCAGTGAATTCCAAATGAACCCTAAAGGCATAGTGTCTGCCTACTAATATGAGTCTTCACTGGGTTTCAGTAGTGGGTTAAAACCACTGAGGCAGTGGGGGTTCAGTCTATTAACGATACTTCTGGGATATCTGTGCTTTAAAACTTCATACAAGAGGGCCAGCATTTATCATTCTTGCATTTGGCCTTTGCACAGAGATCATGTCCTTATATATTGTATATGAGACATTAAGACATTAAAGAGGGACACGATGGCCTCCTCAGCAGTTTCTGAAGCTACTATAAATTAGCAGCTGCTTCTGCAAGTCAGATGGTGCTGCCTCTTGTGATGTCTGATTGGAGTCTTTATTTTTCCGTTTAAGAGCTCTGCCTACACTCAGTTTTACTTGTAACACTGTACACCATTGGTGGTCCCTTGGGAGTAGTTTGGTGCAGTTTCCTCATTTTACACAGGAGCAGAGCCAAGCTGGTCCCTCCGTTCTTCCAAGAAGCCATGGTCCTGCTGTGATGCATCTCAGGCTACCCCACAACACATTGTGTTGCTGTGTTAAGATTTACCCTCTCCTCCTCCTCCTCCTCCTTCTCTTCCTCTTCCTCTTCCTCTTCCTCCTCCTCCTGCTCCTCCTCCTCCTCCTCCTCCTCCTCCTCCTCCTCCTCCTCCTCCTCTTCTTCTTCTTCTTCTTCTTCTTCTTCTTCTTCTTCTTCTTCTTCTTCTTCTTCTTCTTCTTCTTCTTCTTCTTCTTCTTCTTCTTCTTCTTCTCTTTCTCCTCCTCCTCCTCCTCCTCCTTCTTCTTTTTTGAAACAGAGTCTGCCTTTTTGTAGTTTAGACTGGCCCTGAGGTCAGCCTTGAACTCACAGCAATCATCCTGCCATTGCCTCCCAAGTGCTGGGATTACAGGTGTGAGCCACCATGCCTGGCACTGTGGTATGTGCTACTGATTGCAGGTGGGTGTGAGTCTCCACATCTGGCATTGCTGTATGTGGTTACCAGGGATTTAACCCAAGCCCTTGTGCTTGCAAGGCAGGCACCTGAACCACTGATCTAAATCCCTGGCCCTACCCTCTGTTCTTATATTTTATATCTTTGGGAAATTTACCTTTGTTCTTTTTGATTATAGCTTTTTTTAACTTCATATTAATTTGAAAATCCAGCCCAGAATCTGGTTGGGACCTCAGTGCTGTGCATTCCACCATTCTCTTCTTGTTCTGTGGTGCCCAGATGCAACTGTAGGAGAGAGGGACCATCGTCACATCATTGCAGTAACAATGGATGATGGAACACATAGTGATCCCGAGGCTATGTCCCCCCTAACAGCTGGTTGAATTTTGCTGTCTGGCCGAGGGCACTGTGTGACCGCAGGTTTCAGATCCAGACAGCATCTATCTGCAGGGTGGCCATAGGGAGGGTGGTCAGACCCAGGCATCTGAATTCTCCAAGGCCTTTTCTCACTCAGGGCATTTCCCTGTGAAGCAGGCCTGGCCCCACGCCATGAGGCAGCTCCTTGGCCCCACACCGGAGGCAGGCTCCTCGGGGCACACCTCCTGGTGTGTGTCCTCCTTTTTCTTGCTGTATCATTTCTGTTTGCACTGGCATTCTGCAACTGATGTCATTTACATTTCTTTGCCCTGCACTATGAGTTATTTTCCTATTATCCTCCTGAATAAAGGCAAAGAAAGCAAAGGTAGTGAAAGCAGCCCAGGCAACTGATTATTTACAATTGAGGAAAATAAATGAGAATTAGGGAGCTGGTAATGAGAAATGGCACTTTGAAAATGTGCTGTGAATACTTCTCAGGAATGGAAAATGAAAACTGCTCTGCTGTCTCCTAACCAGGCCATTTTTCTTCTGACATTTTAAAGAGAAAGCCGGGAAGCATTTCACCTGTCTGTTTGCAGCGTTTGTTGGAGCTTTAGACTTCTGCCAGTGCTCACCATTCTATTTTAGTAAATACCTTCGCAGATCTCTTCGGGAAGATTCCAGTGAGCTTCTTCTGTTTTTGGCTTACCTATGTCTTTGAACTAAGTAAAGCTTTAGATCACAGAACGCTGAATTTTTAGTTGATCAGGTAGGTAGGTTTCCAGCAGGTTTCATAATTTTCCAGAGTATTTTTTTTAAAAAAGGAATTATTTTGTTCCTTTACTTTCTTCAAAATATTTACCTATGACAGCCCAGAGAATATTTAACAATTGCTGTCTGATAAGGGATTATTTCCTTTAGGGTTTCTTCCTAGTGGACCATGTTCCACCTTTGTGCAGACACTGGAAGCAAATTCAGAGGAAAATTAAAAGTGATTTAAAATTTGATCGCACCTTGTCCTGCGCTCCCTTACTCCTGCTGGGCATTGTCTTCCACTAGCAGATTAAAATCCATTTAGATAAAAAGATCCTGAAGATTAATAGAATAAAGGTTTAAGATGCTCTGATACTGCTTTTGGAGCTGAAATCATCATGAATTATTTCTGCAGAAGTGAACGAACTGACTTCTCTGAAATTACCGTAGTGGTTTTGTTTAGTGGGCGTGTCTGCCTCCCTCACACTGGAAGTTTGAGAGATGACACAAAGAAAATAGCACAGAAATTGTTCCTACACATAGGAGACCATGTCTAGGCAGTAGGGGGCGCTGCGGTGACCAAGGCTCTAGAGCTCTGTGTTTGGATTGGAACTCGGTTCTGACACCGAGTTTCATTTCTGCTTCTACCTCCTTATCGGTACAGTAGATGTGCTGATAAAGGTATCTACCTCAGCTGTTTTGGTGAGGATTTGATGAAGTAATACATGCAAAAACACTTCACAGCAGCCTTTGGGACAGACGATGTGCTTTCTGAATATTAACTGTTAAAAGTCACCACATTCCATATTGTGTGATGGACGTAGGTTGCTGGGTATCTCCAACTCTTTTTGTCAGAATGCTTATTTAAGAAAGCCATGCTTAAAAAATATATCTTCTCTGAGGTGCTGCTTGCTTGTTCATGTATTTAGCTTTGCTGTATTGATTGGCTGGTCGTGGTGCTGGGGATCAAACCTAAGCCCTGTCGCGCACAGCAACACCAGGCCTATTGGCTTATATTTCTGAAGGTGAACTGTGCATCAAAAGATTGAGTCTTAGCTTTGTGTAACTTGATTTAAGAAATATTTTAGTTGTCTGTGTGAAATAATTTGAGGATTTCAGGCAGTTTGTTTTCTACTGCAAAATTGTATATACTGTTTTCTTGTTGGTGTTGATTTTGGCACTGCACACATTTTAGTTGCAAAATTTTAGTTATTTTAGTTGGGGTTCACAGTTGTCAGGAGAAAAATGTTGGGGAGGTGGTCTTCTTCTAGTAATTGACAGATCTCGGTATTGTTTGGGTATTTTGAGGAAATGTAGGATAATCTGTTGCTCAGGGGCATAATACCCCAGGCAGAAAGTGCCATAATATAATCAGTATGTGTTTGTGCATATTTGATGTACATGGGAAAGCCAATTTTATCATGGAAGTAATAATGAAAAAAAAAGGTTTTTGGGAACCTTAAAGTTTTCCTTTGGTTTGTGTAATCACTAACTTGGCTACATAATGCCAGGAAAATAATTAGAATAACAGATTATGTTGAATGCTTAAAGAAATATGTTTGACAACTTTTAATTTTCCTGCCTCCCACACACCGCTTTCTAGTTTGTTTCTAGCGTGCCAGATGTGTCTCAGTGCAGTGGCTGATCCTGGAGTGGTGTGAACACCTGTGATCACAGCAAAACAAATCTCGTTTGGGTTCTGCTTCATAAATGCAACCGTAGAAGGAGCACTGTAGTTTGTAGAGAATGTGGTGCAGATATGGGAGTAACCCACTTTCTCCAAACTTCTACATAGATGTTCTTTATTTAGCCTCGCAGTAAAGCTTATGTTCAAATAGAGAGCCGAACCTGATTTTTAAAAAGTAGATTTGACCATCATGTTTTCCTGGTTAGAAACCAGTGAGTGACTTGCACTCAGTAGAGGGGTGACTTGCAAATGTCTTAGTCACTTTTCTCATTGTTAAGAGCAACTAGCCAATGTCTACAAGTTCAGGGAGGAAAAGTCACAGTTTGTGGAGTTTTAGTCTGCAATTGGCTAACGCTGAGGTAGGGTGGCACGGTAAGGGCATGGCAGAGGAGAAGCAGCTCATGGCAAAGCAGGGCAAGCACAAGGCGGCAAAGTGGAAGCAGAAGCAAGAGGCGCAGCAGACCTCCTTTCTGTCCCTTGTATTCCATCCACACCCACGTTGGACACCTTCAATACCAGCATCACAGTTTTAAATCCTAGTATCTATCACGTACCTTAGATCCAGCCATCTCCAAAATGTCTGCATGAGGCCTTGGGAGAACATCTGGAGATCAGCCATAATAGTAGGGAAATATATATATATATATATATATATATTTGAGTATAGATTCTATTTTCCAGCTTTTTTGGTTTATTGGTTAGCTTACTATTTTTTTTTTTTTTTAGGTTTTTTTGAGACAGGGTCTCGCTTTGTGGTTCAGGCTGGCCCTGAGCTCAGCCTCAAACTCACATCACAATCCTCCTGCCTCTGCCTCCCGAGTGCTGGGATTACAGGCGTGAGCCACCACGCCCGGCACTGTGGTATGTGGTACTGGTTGCTGCTGGGGTGAGTCTCCACACCCAGTATT
>PVIR01000804.1:0-128177 GCA_004026965.1 Petromus typicus | reverse complement strand
ATGGTTACCGGGGAGTCGAACCCGGGTCCTTGCGCTTGCAAGACAGGCGCCAGAACCACTGAGCTAACTCCCCGGCCCACTAATTTGATAAATTTTTATTTTGTTTTGTTTTTGTGGTTCTAGGAACCCAAACCCAGAGCCATGTGCCTGTCAGACAAGTGCTATACCACTAAGCCACTCGCCTAGTTTACTGGTTTCCAGCGCAGAAGCACTTTTATTTCTTGATATCCATGAAGAAAAATTTTTTTTGTGGGCAATTTTCTTCTTCCTCCATATGTTTACTGTAGTAATTTTCCCACTTACCCTTAACCTTTTTCAAGTTAAATGTCACAGAAGTAACCACATCCCAGAAATTAGTTTTCTGTTTAATTTTGGGCACACCTGTGACCCTTTCCCGGTCACTAGCTTTGAATATCTTTTTGCAATTTATGTAATAGTAACATGACCTTTCTCCACATTGGGTTGTATGATGAGCCATGTGACAGTCAGGAGCGTGTGTCAGCACACGGCTCTGCGGCTTGTCTCCCTTCAGCTGCTTCCGCTGTCTTGTCCTCTGGGTGGACTGTGTATGTTAGCGACTCTGGAGCACTGTGTTCCTTTGGGTGTGACTGGTAAGCAATCTGTATGGTTCACTTAATCATCATTTGGAAGTTACAGTTGTAGATTTTCAGTGTTTATGACTGTAAGTTACATCATCACCAGGCTTTTTGAATCTACCTATTTCTCCCTCTCTGTCCCTTTCTCTCACTCATTTTCTTGGCTAAAAGCTTGTGGCCTGAGGCAGCAAAAACATCAGTTTTCCAGTTTGACTTTCTCCAGAACCTGGACAGTGTTGGATGTTCTTTTAGATAATTTTTTATATTTTTTGAATAAATGTAAAGGTGTATTTCAGTGTTGTTTTGATTTGCATTGCTTTGATGAATAAAATATTTGAATAAAAAATAATAATGCTCAAGTCATCTAGAGCATGAGCATGTTATTGAGTTACTTTTCTTGCAGATTTTGTATTTTTCAGTCAGATGTTTTATCCTGTCTATGTCTCATAGAAATAAACTTTTAATCTGTTTTATTTGATAAACATTTTTGCAGTATATTTTTCTTTATACTGTGGCTATTATTTCTTTTGTATTAAGAGGGTTAAATTACTAACAAAATTTACATCTTCTGTTTCTTTATTGCCTCTAGGTTTAAAAGTTGTCAATGCTGTCAAAAACCACTATTTTTTCTATCTAATTTTATGAGCTAAAGTTTGTATGTATGGTTAAATTTAATATATTTTATATGTGTATACACACATCTATGTACATAAATACTTATAGAAACTTCATGAGGATAAATTTGATTCATTTTTCTTCCACATTGCCAACCAATTATGCTAATATTATTTTTTACATATAGTTTATGAAACAGCTTTCCTTCTTCCTCTTCACAATTATTTTGAATTTTCTTTTCATCATATTATTGCATTCTTACATATAATAAGGTATCTTAGTAGGTTCCACTCTTTTTATCAATATAGCTCAAACTGATATCAAAACTATATTATGTAAATGATTAATTCTCTAATATACATTTTAAAATGTGGTAGGTTCAGTCCTCTCCCCACTCTTTGAGCATGTACTGTATGACAGAAAAAGTGTGAATATAGAAATTAAAATTTCAGTCTGCTCATGCTTGGTAATGAAGGTCTTGCTGGTAAAACAGACATGCAAAAATGTAATCATACTTTGGAAAAAAGCATAAAGGAGAAGTGAGAAAAGAAGTGTGGTAACACAAAAGAGAGCATACTTTTCACCTGTTTATTTTTTGCTCATGTTATTTTCTAGGTCTCATGAGAGTTCTGTTGCAATTTTAATTACCATTTATTATGTTCACAAATGTGAAAACATTTGATTTCCTTTTATTGTGTAATCTTCTGACTCAGACCTATTATCTGTGCCATCTTTTTAAATTTCCCAATTCGATAGTTTTCTTTAATGTGAAATACTTGTTAGAAAGTTTTCAAGTTAAACATATGCTTGGAAGGAATATTAATTCTGACAATCTGTAATTAATTCTATATTGGAATTATTTCTTCCTGAAAAGCTTTTGAGATTGATACTCATCGGGAAATGTAGAGCACTTTGTTTTAAAAATTGAAATCTTTATTGGTACATTACATATACACATCATGATTGCACTCCACAATGGGGATTTGTACCAGTATAAGACACAACTTAATTCTCATTTTTTTCCCATAGCCCTACCCACCCTACCACCCCCAACCCCTATATACATAAAATTTGTTTCCTTTCTTTTTTGTTATAATCTCATTATTTTACCCCCGTCACCCTATTTCACTTTGAGTATTTTCTATTTCACAATATATAACATACAATTCTAGAACTCATTTACATCTTTATTTTCTCATACCAGAGAAAAGATGAGATATTTACCTATCTGTGACCTATTTATTTCACTTATGAGGATATCCTCAAGGTATGTCCATTTAAGTATATATAATTCAAACATCATTTTTTATGGCAGAGTAATAGTCCATTCTGTAGAAGAACCACAGCTTTTTTTATCCAGTCTCCAGTTGATGGACATTTCAGTTGTTTCCAAGATGTAGCAATCACAAACTGAGCTGCTATAAACATGGGTGCATATATGTCACTGTGATTATGAGTCTTTTCATTCTTGTGTGTATATACCTAGCAGAGCGATGGCTGTCAAATGGGACCGCCAATTCTAGGTTTTTGAGAAATCTCCAAACTAATCTCCACAGGGGTTGTACAAGTCTACAGTCCCACCAACAGTGGAGAAGGGTTCCTTCTTCTCTGCAGCCTCGCCAACATTTGATGCTGGCTAATTCTGAAATGGCAGCCATTCTTTGTGGAGCATGTTTTTTTATGTGTTGCTTTTTTATGGAAAAAACACAGACATTTATTGTAGCACTATTGGGACTTGATAAGATCTAGTGCACACATAAGCCCAAATGCAGAACTGTCTTTGAGGTTATTTTGTGAATAGTAATTCTTTAATAGTTAAAACTTTGAGTAATTTTTGAAAACAGTGATAGGCCAGAGACAAATTCTTGTGCCAAGGAAGCCATATAAATCTGAAAACTTGCTTGGAATTATAGAAAACAATCTGTTTTCTATACTCAGGGAAACCTGTGACTGATTATTTTTGGCGTGTAAATTATAGCTTCTATCTTTGCAGCTGTTAATTGGTAATAAGGATGGGAAAAAAGGTGTTAAGGAGGGATGGATACAACACATCAAATAATAATCATTTAAAAAAAATTCTGCTGTGTCTCCATTGTATAAAACTTATTTTCTAAAATGCAGATTAAAGTTTACTACTTTAACTTTCTAAACTGCTTTATCTAAAAATATTTGTATATTTGGAATTAGGTCAGGAGTAAGCAGGAACCGTGGTGAGTAAGTAAACCAATCCCTGTGGAGGATTGTCTTCGGACTTTCGCTTTTGTGTAATTCCTTTTATATGCAAGATCAGATCTCTGGGCCAAGATCCTATTATAAAAAAATGAAAGGGCGGGAGTGCAGAGGGGTAAATAATCCCAAAGAGATTCCTTGAATTTCAGCCTTTCAGTTACTTAATTATTCTTGTGGTTAAAGGAGACGAAAGAATAATTTAGAGTTTGTTTCCTGTGTGAATCATAGAACATAATAGGGGTAGACATAGGACCATTGTCTTGGACAGATGGACAGCCTTGTGGAAACTGTTCTCTTGGAGGGGTGTGCGGTGTCCTCTTGGGACACGAGGAGTTTATGATCCAAGTTCCAGTTCTTTAGATCACGTTCAAGTGCAGGAAATGGAGAGGCAGCAACTTTACACTAAATTCAGTTCAACTATGTATTTTGTTTAATTTGTGTATTACTGCATTCAGAAATGACTTGAGATACTTTATAAGAGCATATTCAATTTAATAATGAGAAAATGTATGCAAAAGAAAAGATATATTATCAAGAAAGTATGTAATTAAGTAAGAAGTCCTAACTGGAATAAAGAAAATAAATATTTTAGGGCCTAAATGGTTGCTTTGTTTTTAAATTACCACTTATTTTGAACCTGAATTTTCTTGCACCTGTGCCATAGAGATAGATGCTATGTGTTTGTTACACACACACACACACACAAACACACACACACTTATTATGATTATTTGTTTTTGATTATTAGATCTATATTATTTTAAAAAGCATCCTGAATTACTATTCTTTAGGAGGAGCATAATTGTATGAATCTTTAGTTTTTAAAATAAATTTATCAGAGACCTTTATAAAGCATATATCAAGTGATATACTTATTACTACTATTAAAGGATTCCCTTGAAAAGAATGAGCTTCCTTGTGGGTGATTTCAGCACAATGCCTCTGTTCAGTGTCAGACTGAATAGCAGCGTTGAGGAGAGAAGAGTGGATCTGATCTAGACATGATGTGGAAAGATTATGATTCCTCTGACAGACAGCTTTAACAAGGCTTCTTACTAATTACTCCCACCATCACCTTACATAGGTTGCATCTCAATATCTAACTTCCTCTTCTAGCCCTTATATCACTGGCAGAAAACACAATAAATGACTTCTTCAGTCTGAAACCTTGTTGTATGTATGCAGAATATCCTGTTAGTTATTTCAGAGAATAAACAAAGTCAGCTCTCATAGTAGAGAAAATAGGAAAAGAATTTCAAGAGAAAAAGATCTATTTGTCAATGAGGAAAAGAAAGCAAGCCAAATAATAAAAATTAAACTAGTATGAAGAGTATGCAAAACAGTGGAAGACTGGAAGACACTGTGTAAGTCTGAAAGTCTTCAAATGATAGAATTAGAAAGGGGCCCCTGTCTTACACTCATGTGCCTTTCCAGCATTTTGTTATCATCATGTATAGTTTACGTTCTCTTTAGTGAAGTCCTAATCCATCTACTCAGCAAAAGTAACTGTCTACATAGTATAGTTGGCAGCTTTTCCTTTTTAGAATCTTAATTGTATCTAAGTTTCAATGGATCCATGGCTATATCTATCCACCCATCTGCCCACCTGCCTGCCTTCTACCTACGTATCTTTATACCTTTCTGTCTCGTTTCCAAGCTCCTTTAGGTCTGTAGGCAAGAGCATTTTAATGCAGAGAGCTAGTGACTTCTCCATTTTAGTGACCTTTTACATTCCCATTCAGCAAAACATGACCAGCCATCTGCTTATGTAGCAGGCACTACACTGAGAGCTTTCTTGTACCTTATCACACATTCTTTCTTGTAACAGATCCAGGACATAAGTCCTTTATGTCTTGCTCCCCAGTTTAAGGGGAGAAAAGCTAAACCTTAGGGGAAACCAGCCTGGGATCACTTTCTTTGCTTTCAGTGCTGAATTTTGGTTCATGTCCAAGTCTTTGGCCCTTGAGGCCAGCTCTTTCAAGCCATGTCTCCTGCTAACAACTTCTGATTTTCACTGAAGATGCAGTCTGTTCTTTATTAATTAGTCTTGCATGGGATGTAATCTCCTTTACATCTTAAAGGAGATGTTATTGTTTCTGGGCCAGATTGTGGAACTGAAGTAGTGGGATGCAAGTTCAGTTGCTTTAACTGTTTATAATAAGTTTGAGAAGAGCCAGATCAAATGGTCTGATTTGAAATCAGCATGATTGGAGTCTAATAAAAGAAGATTCTAGTCTTTAAGAGAAAAAGAACATGTCACCCTTTACCCCCTTACCAGGGATGGATCTCATGAGGCAGGCATGGGATCACTGAGCTGAATACCTGGCCCTATATGTCACCTTTTTGACACTGACATTATTGCTACTTGTGAATACTGAGGACAACTGTAAATAATACGTAATGAGGTAGAGAGGAAAGTGAGGCACACAGGAAATATCCTATACAATGTAGTTGTGCCCATCAAACATTATTGAGCATGGAGTATGATAGAGATATTCTGGGATACAGCCTTAAATAAGATAGGAAATGGTTCTGGCTCTCAAGATATTTATAGTTCAGTAGAGGAACTTAAATTGTAATGAGTTTGCTAATTTTCAAAAATTTAAATGCATACATTTGGTTACTATAGTCATTAGCTTTGGACATTTGTCGCTTTTCTAAAGGAGAATGTAAGTTCCAGTTAAGAGAGTGTCCTGTTTCAGACAAAATAGGGTAAATCAACTTGTATTATAATTTTAAACCAGTTTCAAATATAAACCACATTTTACCTTTAGAGCGAAAGGATGTGGAGAAGTGTTCATTATAATGAAATTGAGTCACTTACCAGGCCTATTTTAAAACTAGTCACTTCCGTTTCTTTCTTTGTACTTTGTGACACATAGACTTCCAGAATCAAGGAAGCATTGTTTATGTTTTGAGGGAATTGTTATATTATGGACATCCTAAACTAAGTTAATATGGCTAACATTTTTCAGCTCAAGGTAATAAACTGAAATTATCTTCTTTTTATTTCTAAATCTGGGCATGCAGTAGCTTCTCAAGTTATAAAATGACAGTAATTATAATGAAATAATTTCTCTTGTTTATAGCCAGGTTCATCATTTTTAACAATTAATCTTCCATGACAGTCTGGTGGAGAGAACACTTGGCAACCATTCATTATTGTCTGTTTTTACCATCAAGAGGTATTTATTTGTAAGGGGAGTGTGGCAGTGACGTCAAGGGTAAGAATGAGATGCTCCCTGACATTTTTCTACAGGGCCGCCTTTCCTTTGGAGTCCTGATGCTACGTAAATATGACCGTAATTACTTAAAATACAGTCAAGATGTACAAAATCCCCTGCAAGCTTAAAAGGAGGTAATTATAGGTCTGGAAGGAGAATGTCTAATAATAATAAAAAAGGAAATGCTTAGCCTGGGTCAGTGATTTGGAATTCCCATCAGTGACCATCTATGCAATGGTATTTCATTTTGTGTTTTAAAGCAATTTCACAATGTTCTTGTTGGACTGTGGTTCTTACTTTACACTTGTGGGAGCACCTACTCCAAAGAGAAGACCACTATCTCATCATCTCAGCTTGGAAAATACAATAATTTAAAATAATTATATTTTCAGGTCTTGATGCCAAATCATTAATACAAACATAGCACTTAGTAGGAGAGTAGCTTGTGTTATTTTGAGCATGATAGAGCTGTCTATGTAGGAAAGTCCAAGGTCAAGGACATCTGAAATGATCTATTTTTTCCTGTGTGTGAAGATGATCCATTTCCATGGAAGTACTGATAGCCCCGTGATTCCTTTCTGAAATGATCCTAGTATTCCATGCTGCTAGTTGATTTGACCCTTATGACGAATTCATATAGACATCCAAAAGGGTCTGCTTAGTTAATGAAAAACATAAGGAACCTGTGATATGGAGATGAGTGGGTGCAGTGGGCATTCTGAATCTGTGCCCCAGTAGAGGGACTTTGTGTCATGATTCCAGCAAGCACATCTAGATGCTGGTCACTGCTCTATTCTCCAAGGATGCGGAAATGTCTTGAGAAGTCCTTCCTCTCCTGATGATCATGATCATGAAAAGTACAACCACTGCAATTATTTCTGTTACAGTGAGAACAGAGGGTTGGGAGCATCGGTTGGGTAGAAAGTAAGAAAAGCCTCATGAAGATGTGGACATTTCGCTGAGAAGTAAGGGTAAGGGAGAAACAGGGAAGGGAGTGGAGACTTCTGGAGGGACGGAGAGTGGGTGTTGTGGGAACGGAAGCCCACTGTGATGGAATGAGTGAAGGGGAAGGTGGCTGATGCCAAAGGCAGGGTCTAGCCCAGCTGCTCACTGAGCTCAGTGCTTCATCCCCTGCTTCCCTGGGCAGAGCGCAGTGAAGCCAGAATGCCCACATCTGTGCATTCAGCCGAATCTCTGCCCCCAGATCTGAGTGCATCCCAACTGATGTTTAGGATTCTGATGAATGGGATGATGATGATGAACAACATCACTATGGAGACTTAAAGAAAAAAGTTAACTTTTTATCATATCTGCTGTTATAAGTTTCAGTTCTAGAGTTGTCTCATATGCCTCTTCGATGTTATTATCCTTTCTTTATAAATAATATGATTATTCTTTCTTATGAGGAAATGAATTTTAAAAATTCATCATTAACCCTTTCAGTGGTGTGACAGCACAGTCTTGCGGTTAATGGTTCATTCTGGAGCCAAAAGATAGAGATGTGCATTTTCATTGTGTTATTTACTTATTTCCAACAAGCTTGTTATTTAATTAATCTACATATTTTTCTCCTCTGCAAAATGGGGTAATAATTGTACCTGCCTCCTAGAATTGGATAGAACACTTCAGTCAAAGTTTTTAACATGGCTTTCTTTCTTTAGTAAGGCAGAAGACATACCTTTTCTGTGGCCCTCCCTGGTAATACAAAAACAGCCAGAGAGGTGGTGGGTCGAGCCTGGAATCCCTGCTGCACAGCTAGAGGCCAAACCAAAGTATCGCATAAACCTTTTCTTAATCGATGGTGGTTGTTCATTTATTAATGTAAACTCCCTGTGCCTTGTATGTGTGATCCCTAAAAATATACCCGCAGTGACAAAAATAGATCTCTGGGAGTTCTGAGATGCTGCTTAATCAGAACCAGCTGCAAGCTGTCTAGAAAATGCAAGTTATATGAGCCAGATGGCTTTTGCCCTTTTTGCTTTAGACAGCATGTAATTTGGATAACTACAGCTACAGTAATACATTTTGCCAGTCACACTGTTTGATAAACATATTTGTTGAGAACAGCCACTTCCAATTAGAGACCCAGTAAAATGTTAATTTATTTTAATAATTTTTCCCTCTAGGGTGAGACAAAAATACTTTTGTGAAGTTACAAAAGTATTTATTCACAGGACAGAGTCCTATTGAAGAGTTATTGTATGCCAGTTATTTTTTAAGATTGGCATTTAAATTGTGATGAGGCATATTCATGACTTATACCTTCATTTTTTAACCTTAAAATCTAATGTATAAATGGCAGGGCAGGATTTTCCATATTTACAATTGTATTTGTCTTTTATGTAAAAAGATAATTTGACTGACTTTTAGCTTTCTTTTATACAGGTCTAAGACTTAAAAATTTGATGGTAGTTATTGGGTTATCGTGCACAGACCATTATTAATGTGGTAGTTCCTGGGATTTTACTTTGAGGACCATGTTCTTTGAGGATGGATATGCTCTCTTAACCCAATGCTGCCATGACTGATTTCCATCAGCCGAGGATTGAAACCACAGACATCATACGGGCTACATCCTAATTCCATCCAATCTCATGCTGTTGTGACAAAACAGCAAAATTGAATGTGTGAACTGTTCACATTGTGAGACCTCTACTCCCATGCAGCTCGGTTTTAGGAGATGTGACAGTAGCATTTGTCCCATTTTCAATGGTAGCATCACTTCTTGAAAGTGCATTTTAAACCCTGGTCTTTTATTATACACACTAAAGTATTCAGTTTTTTATTTCTGAGATATCAAAAAATGAAACAGGCAGCACATAACAGATCACTAAGTAATTCTGAGGAGCTCTTTTGTCATAATTTGCCTCTATACCAAGCCATCCAGCATGGAAAGTTCAGTAATCTCTCCGCAGTTGTTTCTCTCCTTACCCAGTGTAGAGAGGAGAGAGTTCTTCATCCTTAGGACTGGTGATATGAGAACATAAACATCTCTATAATCATATCTACAAGTGTATTCTTTCTATAGGACCAGAAGCTGTAGTAGCCACTTTACACTTTACTGTGTCAAGCCTCCCAACAACCTAAGTACAAGGTGTGCGTTTTTATCCATTTTCCAATATACATGCAGTGGCTTGAGAGTATGATCATTCAGCATCATGGAGAAAGCATCAGAGCCAGAAGCAGGAGCGCTTCATGTTTCCCTGACTTGTGATATGCATTTCTACCCATTAAGTTTTGCAGCTTGGCATTTCACTTAATCAGCTTTATTTCCTCAGAGATAGAAGTTTGCCACTGTTCATGCTCATGCTGCAAGCAACATTGTTGCTCCTCAGAATTTATTTTAAGCTCAGATTCATATCGGAACAGGTCTGATTTCTCTCACCTTCCCACATGAAATGCATTGTAAGTGATGTGGTTTGAAAATTTTTTTGAATTAGAAATTCTCATTTTGCTGCTTTTGCTTTATGGAGTTATGAATTACACTGATGGGTGGGGCTTGGAGAACTAGTCAGGTTTTGTATATCATGAAACAGCAGAGGAGACTAATGTGTACAAAATTTACAAATGCTAAATCCTAATTTCATTTTACTTACATAGTGCAGTAAAAAAGAGTAAAAAACGGATTAGTGACTACAGCAGATCATACCTGCACACTGTGTTAGCAAGAGCAAGAAATAAAGCAAAGCATTATTATTATTATTATTATTTATTTATTTTGAGACAGGGTCTCGCTTGGTAGTTCAGGCTGGTCCTGAGCTCAACCTCAAACTCACATCACAGCAATCCTCCTGTCTCTGCCTCCCGAGTGCTGGGATTACAGGCTTGAGCCACCATGCCCGGCACTGTGGCATGTGGTACTGGTTGCTGCTGGGCGTGAGTCTCCACACCCAATATTGTATGTGGTTAACCGGGATTGAACCTGGGTCCTTGTGCTTGCAAGACAGGAACTGGAACCACTGAGCCAAATCCCTGGCTCCAAAGCATTATTTATAAAGAACTCTTAGAGATGATTCTATCTACCCAAAGCAAACTGATGTATTGTGGAAGCAATTTGATTATTTCTGACTTATGGTGGAAGCTTATAATGTTGGTATGATGGTAATAGGGAATCAAAGATGCTTCTTGAAAAACAATGTAAAATAACATATTTAATAAGAGGCCTGGCTGCCAATTTATTTCTTGGCTCTGGAAATGAAGTGGAGAAGTGAAAAAAATATTTCTATTAGGTGGATTATTCAATCTTGTTGTACTATACAATGTTACATTTAAACAATTACTTAACCTTTTAAAATATTGGGTTTTGTGTGTGTGTGTTACTTGGGATAGAACCCAGGGCTTTGCACATCTTAAACAAGGGCTCTTCCACTGACCTGTACCACCAACTCCAATCCTGTTTTTTAGTCCAGGAAACTGTGTCCGGTTGTACCCAATTAAGATCTAAATTTACATGCAAACTCTAATACTTGCTTGGGACAATTGAAACAAAAATACTCGAATATCATTAGGTAACAGAAAAATTAATGATGAAGGCCCAGAAAGAATATCAATCTTTGGGTGGAGAAAATAAGCCATGCATATATATATATATATTATATATGCATATATATGCATATATATTATATATATCTCTTCCCAAGAACCAACTATAGAACATCACACGTAAACAGAATATATGTATTATTCTGTTTACGTGTGATGTTCTATAGTTGGTTCTTGGGAAGAGACATGATACATAAGAAGTGATCTTTGCTAAGTTTATGGTAATATAAATAAATAGTTCTTTTTCCACCATATGAAGGGGTTTGATGGCTTAGTAGTTTACTTTGATTACATGAAATTAACTAGGAAGTATAGAACACTTAACAGGGGACCATGTCTTTGTCCTCAGAGAATTTTTCACATTTAGCACCAAAAGGGGCATTACTTATATAAGGCTTAAAATGTGCCCCCAGGAGTGTGCGATGGGAGGTTAGTGACTCCAGAGAAAATAGTGTCAGTGAAGGGAGCACATTTATTCTCTTCAGCTCATGAAAGAACTTGGCCTTCATGGAGAGAAGATGAGCATTGGGCTGAAAATGCTTTGTGGCTCAGCCTTGAGCTCCACTTACACACACTCCAAGCTGTTATTGTCAGTCCCAAGTACATGTTTAGACAATTTCTCAGACACTTCTAGCTCCTCGAAAAGAGAGGAGTCATTCATCTGGATATGTCATATTAATATATACCATGGTTTTCTATGGTTGTCTCATTTCTCTACATTTTTTTTGTCCTATACCTCTTCAGAAGGACTTCCTCTGTTTCTTTTTTCACCAAGTAAACTAAAAAAATCATTTCAGGTTTATAGAAACAAGCAGTATGTGTGTGAATATGTGTGTGTAAGAGAGAAGCATGCGCATGTGCGTGTGTGTGTGTGTGTGCGAGAGAGAGAGAGTGAGAGAGAGAGAGAGAATGAGAGGTGGAGAGGAGGGCTGTAGGAAGGAAAGGGAATGGGAAGAGAGAGAAGAGAGATTGGCTGTTGGTCAGGTCATGGGTTATAATTGAGGCTTTGCCCTGAAAAATCTTCAACTGTTCTTGTTGACATACTGGAAAGTTTACCAAGCTCTCACTACTCTTCATACATTACATTTACATCTTATTTTTTTAAAGATTAGCAACATTATCAGATATACCAGCCATGTAATGTGTCCTTCCATGATTTATTCTTTTTCTTTAGTTTCACCTAAATGTTCGTGGGGGAGAGGTCTACGACTGACTTTACTGGAAGTGACTTTCCAAATTTTTAGTAAAGTGCTGACTAGAAGCACAAGCAGGTGTCATTATTATATTATTGAAATATTCTGGCTTACAAGCCTTTGGATATGTGTCTGGGGACTACAGGTTTTTCAGAGGGGAAGGAGAAGTTGTGTTTGAATTTATTTCAATCTATTAATCCATAACTTTGTTTGAAGACAACTCAAAATTAAATTGCTCTGATTCCTGATGGAGACTGTTTCCTGATGGAGACAAGCTCTGTCATTTCAATACGTAGTGGGTTCTGTATGCATTCTGCCTAGCGGTTCTTCCGCTATAGTTGTAACAGGTACGACCTGGAGTTTTCTGTTTTGTCAGCTCAGCTCAGGTTTTTGTGACACAGTCAAGAGGCTCATCACTTAGTTACTGTGATGGTATTAAAGGGTAGAGGACATGAAAGTTTTAAGGAAAGACCTTTTTCTGTCACATAGACATATTTTAGGTGGCAAAATGTTTTAATATTCTAACATATTTAAGGAAAACTCCACGTCTTCGTGTTCCATCAGTGTTTAAAAGAATCCATACATAAAATCAATAGAGTTTAATTGACATAGTTTGTTTAAGTTCTTCCAGAACTATAGATCTGTTTAGGTATGTATTCTACTCTTCTGGGATAATTTCATAATTTTATGGAGCTTCTAAAATTCTTTAGTGATGGAATTTATTTGCTTATTTATTTATTTATTTATTCTGGTACCAAGGATCAGATTCAGACCTTGAGCTTGTCAGGCAGGCACAGTTCCACTGAGCTACATCCCCAGGTCCTGAATTAATTTATTATAAAGAAAAGACATTTAATGAATGATTCTTTTGGAAATATGTGATCTATGCTACAGTTTTTGTTTTTTGACCACAGCATCACAGGGTTCAAGATCCTGCTATATCTTAAGCTTCCAGACTGGGGGCCTGGGCATGTAGCGCACACACTCACACCCCTCCTCCCCAAGCACACACACACACACACACACACACACACACACACACACACACACACACACGAAGCATTTCCACACCAGGGGCAAGGTTCTAACACACAAATTTTGAGGGACACAGTTAACCAAGTCAGACCATACCAGCAACAAACTCTATGTAGTGCTTGATATTGATTTTTAATCTTCATTTGTTTCTCATTTCTCTTTTTGGTCTTTTTTTCTGATTAATGAGGTTGCCTTTTCTTTCTTGTTCTTTTTAATTTATTTGGTTTATCAGAATGTATATGTTTTACTGATTTAACGATTAATAATTGTTTTTGTCTTCAGTGTTTCTTGTATCCTTTCCTTAGCAATAGCTGTTCTCTACAAAAAACAAACAGCAACAACAACAACAAAAAACAACAACAACAAAACCAACACAAAAATAAACCAAAAACCAAATCCCCCAACTGTGTGCGAGAGCGCTCATCATGGCGGCCTGGACAGAGCTTCCCTCCATGAGCGCTCCTGGTCCTCACCAAGGTCAGTCTGCAAGGTAGTTACCAGGCACAGAGCCCACCTGGCCAGGCGGCGGTCAGGTGTGTGCGGAGGGAGGGTAGAAGCGGGCGGAGGACCCGCATCAGCCCAACACTGATGCAGAGATGCCCTGGTGCAGGCCTGTCGGGACCACACTTTCCCCACTGGGTCTTGGACCAGAACCTCTAATAATAATAGCAACAAATTTCAACATCTTAAAACGCGGGTGATCGTCTCCCAGCGTCCCAGTCAGGGTCAGAGTGGTCAGCTGTCCTGCAGGAGCTCAGATGGCTCCTGTTCCTCCCTGGTAGGGCTTTGCACAGCGCCGCCTGCTCCCCGAGACTGGTGCTCTGAGAGGGAGGTGGGCACAGTGGTGACTTTTATGATCTGCCCTCGGCAGTGACGTCCCTTCCTCCGACCATCTCCCCGGCCCTGCTGGTGTGGCGATGGTGGCCCAGAAGTGAGGGGGGCGCCGAACCCACGCTACTGCACGCACAGGAGGGTAGAAATTCTCTCTCCGGTCACCCTCCGCTCACAGAGGACCTTGCCAATGCTTGTTGGCCCTCCTGTAACGGTGGGTCAGAAACATTTTTCATGTTGTGAAATAGTGTTTTTAAAACGTAACATTTACATGTCTGCGTAATAGAAGGTCTGGAAATACCAATTTTTGTTCCAGTCCCACTAACAGTATTTAATAACTAGATTATTTTGAGTATTTAATGATTATAACTTGTTTATTATATTCTCTTCCTGATAAATTTTGTGAACTTTCACTATTTACCTAAAATAAATTCCTAGAAATGTTATTTTCAGGTCAAGGTATATAATCATTTTGAAGTCTTTGTACTTCTACTGACAAAGTATCATACAGAAAATTTATATCAAATCTATGCCCCACGAGTATAACAAAAGAGGCTTAACTTCTAGGAATCAGTATTAGATACAGTTTTTACAAGTAAAAGGACGAGATAGGGACCATTTATTTAAAAAAATCTTGCTCCTTAATCTTTATGTATTCTTTTTTGTCTTTTTTTATGATTTTTTTTTTTTTTTTTGAGACAAGGTCTTGCTATACAGTTCAGACTTGTCAGGACTTCACTGTGTAGCCCCAGGTTGACCTCAGACTAGCAGCAGTCATCCTACCTCAGCCTCGCAAGTGTTGGGATTATAGGCATGTGCAATTGTACCCTATTTATTTTTATCTTTAAAGGTATATCTTTGTCTTCCTTTTAAAGGTATGTATAGCTCTCTTCTTTAATAATAGTCAAGTTTTGTTTTCTTAGAAAATACATTTCACTGGATTCTTCTGTTAAGGATATACGATGAGAGTCTTCTATCCTGAAGTTGGAAAATACTGAAACAAAATTGAATTACTTCACTCCTCTCCAAATACCATATCACTTATTTTGATGGTTACTCAATTGAGTTTCCTTAACTTATATTGTATTGATTGAACATTTGCTAGAATAATAGGTTAAAAAGTGAGAAGAAGCTTTTTATGCTTTTATTGTCAGCCATCTGCCAAAATTTGGTTGGGTGTTGAAGAACATTTGTCAAGGCTAAAAGCATAATTGAGAGTTGTCTGGTAGAAAATAATACTAAAAGCACTCTCTGTGTTTCCCTGCGATAGAATGATTTACTACTTGAAAAGTTTTCCTGCTCAACACTTTCATATTATTGGTCTTCTCAGTGTGGGGCCAAAAGAATTAACATACCGAGTAGTTTTCTGATGAAAAGAAATTCATTGTTGATTTTTTATATTTCGATCATAATTGGCTTTAAACTCATAGTGTCATTAAGAGGCTTGGACGTGGAGTGTAGGCAGAATATGAGATGTACTCTGTCTAGTGGAGCAGGAAGAAAGACAGCAGAGGGGCCTTGGGATCTGAGGTTCCTTATCTGACAGCTCTCTCACCAGGCTTTGTGACAGAGGCCTTTCACCTCGGTTTTCTTACCTGTACAAAATAATTAAAACTCTTTACTTTTCCAGATGGCTTTCAAAATTAAACTAAACAGTGCACACACAGTACTGGGCACGTGTAAGTGCATGATGTATGTATGGAGCAAGAGAGATGCTATGAAAATATTTGCCATTGTTAGCATAAGTGACTGGAAAAGAATATGTTCCAACAATCTCAGCAAGATGAAAAATTGAATGATCTTTAGGTTTATATTTAATTTATGCCATAATTCTCTGCAAGAGTGTGATAGGAAAGAGAGAAAAAATATATTGTATAGTGAGCTTTGCTGTCATTATATTTGTGTAAAATTTTGCTGAAGGATTCACACTTAGTGTTAACCATGGTCCTGTGTTCAGAACTATAGGCCAGGCCAAGCCAGACAAGCTGTGATGTGAAGTAGCCACATGAATGTAAAATAAAACTGATATGTGTGTTGAATTCTGTGGAACTGGCTCTGAGTTTGTAGACATATACGTACTTGTACTTTCCCTGGGGGAGGTGGAGGGAGAGAGGGCTTCAGAGGAGATGGATTGGGCTGCACAAGAATAAGGGATGAAGAGTCGTGAGCCTGGGACAGTGTGGACACCTGTACAACTATCCACATGGATTTGTGTGGTGAGTAAGTAGAACCAGAGCCTTGAGTGGAGACTCTGGGGTCCAGGGTGGATGAAAAAGGTGCGATCAGAACACTGAGGCCCTTGATTATCTGGAAGAAAATGAAGCAGAAAGTGGACCAACACTCAAAGCTCAGGAGTGGGAGAGATGTTCTAATCTCAGTGTTTGGAAGACTCCATTGTGGGAGAAGCGACACAGGGCTTTTGTCAGTTTGCAGATATGAGGGACCACCCTCAGAGTCAGCTCCCTAATGTAGGAAAGAGACGATCAGATTCTACACTGGAGTCATTGCATTTTCATTCTGTTATGCTGATAAAGGTTTTAGTGATGTTCTCTTATTCTCTTTATATAATATTTTAAAAGAAAGATATGTGAGTCTATTGCCTACCTTTGGTTGGCTTCACCTTTTTGTTTTTCAGATAGGTGGAGAAAACACATACTTGGAAAGTCATTTGAATATAATCATACATTTATAATTAATGAACTATTTCCAATTTTCTCTCTATCATGGTATATTCATTATGAACTATTCTGGTAATAGACAACTGGATACAAAGTGGTATTTATAGAGTCCTTACTTAGTATTACATATCTTAATGCCAGCTTTTCATTGTCCCTTAAACATCCTTGTAGGGTGATGCTGTTTCATTATACATGTGTGTAGAATGAGTTTCTGCAAAATTGCTCCTGCTCTGCCTTGTAACATGATGCTTCTTAAGACAAACTGGGGGATGACAGACAACTTTTGGCAGGAGAAATGAGGAGTAGACTAAGAACACTACATGTTTGGTTTTTTTTCTGGCTGCGAGACAGGGAAGTGGAGGATCCCTTGGAGGATCCAACTTGATCCTTTCTGTGAGATATAATATCTAGTCATAGAACTGTTCTGGTTCCTGAGCAAGTGAAAGTTTTCACCAAGCTGGGTAGTAGCTTTCCACATTCAAATGTTATTAGAGCTTGCTCTAGCAGAACTGTTAAAACCATGGAAAATACAAAATATATGCTCTCAAGAGATTCCAATTCTCACATTGATGAGAAGAATATTTTGTTTTGTTCCTACTGCAGTGATCATGGGTTTTCCTATAACCATAACTTTTTGAAAGAAATGAATTACTATGTCATTAATGATAAGATGTTACTTTTTTCCTTTTAAAAACTGTGATGAAATATGCACAGTTTATAGGGGACGAGGGAGCTTCATAGTTTTTAAAGTACAAAAACCAGTTTGAAAGATAGGTTAAATTGGACTCATTTCCATTATTAATATTTCTGTGAATGTTCTGCCTGGTATGGTTTTTAATTCTTGCTTTCAAGTTCTAATGGAGATGTAGCTTGCAAGTTAAACCTGAACTGGGAAACGTGCTTGTGAATTCCTTATAAATGACTCTTTTAATTGTAGTTCTTTTAAAAAGGAAGTTAACACTTAAGTATCTATTAATTCTTGACAAGGACCTTATTAAACCTAAGCAAAAAGTGTTTTTAAAGAGGCAGGTAGCGGTTAGCATTACGTGAGCTTCTGAAACAAGGAAAGTAATTATTATGAGTTCCTTAATCTTTTATTTTTTCACAAATGGAAATTTTTAAAAGCAAAATGTTAAATATTAAAAAGTATTCAAAAAATATTGAACAGTATACATTAAATGTGAAAAATGCCAGCAATCATAGCCTATCGAGATGACCACTAACAATAGGTACATATATATATATTATATAATATATATTATAATATATAAAATATATATATTATATATTATATATATTATATATAAAATATATATATTATATATATTATATATATTATATATTATATGATATAATATATATTATATAATATATATTATATATTATATATTATATATTATATATATATATATATATATATTGTTCCTGAACTATTTCTTTGCAAATGTGAATCTGTATTGATGTCTACATGTATTTCAAATGGGACTGACTACATTACATGGTCTGATTCTTAAGTTGCTTTTTCTTATTTCAAATTTGTTGATCTATTCTCCCCTGTCTTTTAGGTTGTAAGTTTGTTTTGCCACTTTAAAAACAGTATAAAGAAATATTCTTTTGTATGTCTTTGTATGCTTCTCTATTTTCTTAGATTAGATTTTATAAAATAAAGATGTAACACGTATTTTAAATTTCCGCAAACTAAAAGATTTTACTTACCTATTCTTCCATCAGTATTTCACAGAAAGCTCATTTTTGGCCTTATTCTTTCATAATTATAATTAGTGAAAGTTTTATTAGTCAGTTAAGAAAAAGGAAGTGTATTTCTTTGCTTCCTAGTGAGGTTGAAAAGGATTATCATGTATTTGTGAGCTTGTAAATTTCCTGAGGGAACAGTTTGTTCATGATATTTGCCATATTTTCCTACAGTACTTGCTTTTATATTAAAGAGCTTGTAATTTGCCCTTTTAAATGTATGTCATAAATATTTACATATTTTACCTCTATTGTGATTACATTTGTACAAAACTGCTTACAGTTTTTGCTTCTATTTGCATACTGTGTAAAAACTCAGTTAACCCTTTTTTGGAACTTAAGTATTTTTGTGCGTGATCTTACTGAAGCCTTATAATAACCCTGTGAAGAAGACATCATTAGCTTCCAATTTGTAGATGAAGACCAAGTGACATATAAAGTTGCACAGGTTTAAATGATAATGCTGTAATTCCATATAGGCAGTCAGATACTGCTATAACCCCATTATTATTAATGCAAACATAAAAAAACTCGACAGATTTCTACTTTCTATGTTTAAAATGGAATATATTTAATTTCCATTGAATTCATCAGCTTCATTTTCATGTCTATCTATCTATCTATCTATCGTTCTATCTTTCCCTCTCTCTACAAGTTGTAGATCTTTTATAATAATTATTACATTATTTCTTTGTTAATTTCATGTTGTTTAAATTTCTCTGGTATCAGAGTAATTTTTAGAGCTAAGGGAAAGTTTCATTTTTCTTTTTAAATTTATTCTTTACTCTTCTCATATATTTTTTCTTCTAGAATCAATGTTAAGCTCAGTGTGTAAATTCTGCCTTCAAAATAGTTTATAATTGCACTAATTGTAATAGCCAAGTTAGATTCATTGCAATATTGATCTTTTTACTTAGAAAAAAATGATATGACTTTAGCATTTTAATAACTTTGTGCAGTTGTCTTTATTTGGGTTGAATATTTAGTTCTTAGTGTATTCGTAGGTTAAATTTTGACTTGCTGATTATTATTTAAATTTATGACTATGTGCCACTTTGACAGTGGGTATATATGTTAACTGTCATGAATATTTATAAAATCAACATCTAATTCTTGAGTCTTATGCTAGTTTATATCTTTTTGTACATTTGGTGTCAGAAAGTAAGGAACAATTTTAGTGTCTTGATGGGCAAAGACTCTACTAACTCAGCTGATAGTATCTGAAAGTCTGATTTTCTTTAAATTACCAGGTTTATAGTTATTGGTTGATTTGCCTGCTGGAAATCTAGTTAAATTTAATTGAAGCCATAATTGCTGTTAGAGGATCAAGATTCTTCAAAAGTTCACCGAAAGGCTCATAGCATCGTGGAAGTAAGCAGACAATTGTCATTCAAACTGTTGGCACAAACGGATGTATTTGTGAATACCTTTTCCTCATGGTATTTGCTTCTTTAGCCTTTGTGAGGTTTGAGGAGGGCTTGGTCTGTTGGTGATGGACTCCCCAGGCTCTTTACTGCCCTTTCTGTTGCTGCTGTGTCTCAAGTACTCAGGAGAATGGAGGCCTTTTCTGTTTGTTTCATTTTGCCTTTGTTTGTTTATTTGTTTACAGAGCATGACCAAGGTCTGTTGACTTAGAAGTGAGTGGAGGGTATTATAAAAAAATAACTTCCTAAAATCAATTCAAGGCTGTAGAGAATTACAACAATGAAAGAAGGCTTGAGGGACCGCGAAGAAAAGATAAATAGCAAAGATGAAATTCATTGAAATAAACAAAGCTGCCATGGAAGCTGGAGGACCTGGAGGATGGAGAGCATTGAGGACAGATGTATAAAAGATGCAGCAGAGTGAGATAATGAAAAGGTGAGGAACCGATGTCCTCTCATCCCCTCACTGATCTTTAAACCGCCCGCCCCCAAATAGAGAAGCTCTTGATTTCTCTTTAGCGAGCTATTTCGGTAATGCATTTTGAAGTTTTCTTCATGGAACATTAGGATATTTTACTACCTGACTGAAAGTGAATAAACAGAACTGAAGGATTTCTGCTTTGCACATTTCTGAAGCTTTATTATATCCTTATATAGGTAAAGAGAGAAGTTCCACACAGACTAGGCCAAAATGACCACATGCTTCACACTTGCACTACCTCTTTTTATGAAGCTAAATTTGGAGTTTTCAAAACCTTCCTGTTTAAAAATATATCCCAAAAGACTTCTGCTTATTGCACATTTTGTTCCTGTCCTGGACAGTTTAGATCTTCATTTACAATTCTTTTTTGAACATTTTCCCTTTTGTCCTAAATACAAAAGATGCTATGGACAGATAATCTTTCCCTGTGTTATGTTGGAGCACTATAATCCTCACATTTTGAGAAAAAAAATATTTAGAGAATATATATATCCTTCAAATCTAGAGGAAACCTTATAAAAGGTTCATTTATTTATTAATATAGGAAATGTTAAATAGAGTGAATAAAAATTAAAGTGACACATTGGTTTTCACAGGCAATTCTCACTTAAGAAAGACAGATACTTTATAGGAAACAGGTTTCCTGACAAGGTTTTCTATGTATTATTTGCATATTCTATTGGGTTTCCGGTTTTATCTGTTTACCAAAGGGACAGCCTGTCCCTTAATGAAATCATGTTTAAGAATGTGTCAGTTCTTTTAAAATAATGTTTACACGTAAGATAGTAATCTTATAAAATGTACTAATCCATATATTTAGAATATTAACACCTATCTCGTTATGCTCAATAATTTTTTTACTAGAAGAGTACTAGAAGTTTTTAAAATATAACTCTTCTCCTTTTACTCTTCTAACTTACTCATAATTCCCAAAATGGTAATGTATCTCCTTTGAGCTATCTTGAGCTATACTTAAATGTAACGGGTCTGTAGTATATGTTCTGGATGAGATAAATTTAAAGTATGTAAAATGCAAGGCTGAAATGTTTGTGGAATTAGTCTTTGAACTATTTTCTGAATATGTGATTTTTTTTCCATGTGAACTAATAGATACAAGTGGCCTGCAAATTAGTGAATTCGGAGTAGCCTGGGTCATTGATAGTGATCCTTTTGGGGTTTTCTGAGACACTAACAGCCTGCCATGGCACATGTGCCACAGGTTCATTGGCACTGTCCTGGATCATCTGTTTCCAGTATAGGGTTTATTTAAATCACTTACAGTACCATTAGTAGAATTTTAAAAAATATATCAAATTGGTGTCACAATTTACTAATGTACAAATGTTGAATGGAGTAACTATTATAAGTTGCAGCCTCTTAGCATATGATAATAGCAGTAACAAGATACTAGAGTAGAGAATGTGGAAGTGTGGGGGCTAATTCTTCATTAATTTACCTAATCAACAGTACTTATGATGCACCAACTACTGCATCTTGCTAGGTGACAGGGACGACAATAGTCAACCAGACTCACATAGATTTCTCTGCTTTTCAGAGTTAATAGATTGCCTGTGAAGATATTACATAATTGTAATTGAATGATTTGGGGTTCTCAATAAAATTACTCTTTGTTGCTACCTGATTTGTGAACAAACTAAGAAGTAAAGGATAGCAAAAAATGAAATCACATTTAGACTGATGTTCCTAATATGGGATCATGTTTATGGAATCAAGAAACCAGTGGGCTTTCCCGTAGGGTTCCTCCATATCCCTGGATCCCACAAATGCACATTCAGCCAAACCTGGATCAAAAATGCAGCTAGGTCTGTTATGGATTCATAGTTATTGAACGTTTTCAGATTTCTCGTGTTATTATTCCCTCAACAATGTAGTGCAGCCATGACTGACATAATATTTACATTGCATGAGGAGTTATATGCAGTGATCTGAAGGATACGACAGGGTGTGTGTAGTTTCTATGTAAATACGACACATTTCCATGAAGGACTTGAATATTTGCAGGCTTTGCTGCTGTGCTGTTGTAGAAGCGATTTGTGTTATCCCAAATGATGCCTGCACTGAACCCAGCGTTAGAGAGCTTTACTCATCCTGTCTTGAACAGGTGGACAACTACAGGCTTGCAAGCCCTGGACCCTGTGATGCAGAGTCCAAAAGTAAAGCATAGGCTTCCGGGTTCACCTGGCTGTCAGGGAGAAAAAGATTCAGAGGAGACAGACTATGCATTATCCCTTTTAAAACTCTCTTAGTCACTCTTCCTTCCTTGAGAACAATTAAGATCGGCTCATTACTAGTTTTCTTTATTTGTGAAAGAAAGTTCCAGAGTGGGAAAGAAGCACTCCCCCAACAATGAATGTGTAAGTTCAGGTTTATGAGAAAGGAAGTGTGGCATACGTACTTTAGCTTCAGGATTCAGTGGAAGGAATGGCAAAGCTGAAGTAGTAGGGGGAAGATGGAAGATAGGTTTACGGGGCAAGAAGAGAGACATCTTGACACATCTGGGTAGAACAGAGCAGTTCTACAAGGGAAGTTGCAGCCTAGACTGAGACCGAATGAGCCGTGATACAGATAGTAGGGTACTTGGGCAGTGAGCAAATCTCAGAGTAGTTATGGATCAAATTCAGGTGAAAATGGGGCCATGGGAAACACCAGAAGGGTTTTGAAGAGAGCAATAACAAATTCAGGATTTTGTTTTAGGGTGAAGACCATTTTAACTACAGCTTAGGAGACAAAGAGAAGGGATACGGGAGAAGGGAGAAGAGAGAAAGGACAAAGGAGAAGGGAGGACCTGTTGGTGACATCCAGAGAGAGAGGCTTATGCACGAGCCTGTGTAGGGGATTAATCTGGTTATGCAAATTTTGCCTTAAAAATGAGACACTCAAGTAGAGATATTTGGGTTAGTTTGGTACATACATACAAGTTTTTATTGGAAATTCTCATCAGCAAATTTATATTGTTAGGGCATTTATAAATTTAATTAAACTTATCTTTAAATAGACAATATTTTTGAGTATATTCTGTAGTGTTTTTGATGAATCCAGTTATTTAAATGAAATTAAATTTTTTGAAGAACATAAAAATTCACTGTTTACTACAAGATGCTATTGATAGCTTGGAAATGTTCTGGTTTATGAGTGAACAAAGGGAAGTTTTAAGTACATATTTGGGAAGAATCTTCTTCTGAAACTGAACTTGCTGAAATTGCATAATCATACCCCAAATACTTGTACAGCCAACTGTTCTTAGGTGCTACTAATATACAGTTATTTAAAGGCTGCACTTCTTCAAAAGATAATAATTTGTTATCAACATTCCTGGGTGCAAATAAAGAGCCTGGCACCATATCTGATAGAGCTCTTCTAAATTTACATGAGAAAGTCTTTCACAAAGATAATCTCCTGCTGCTTAGCCGAAGGTCCTTTCACTATCAAGGACCAACGCAGCCTGCTGCCTGCTGTCATTCTTCCCTTATTAGGAAAATTATCATATTATTTTTATACCTTTTGTGTAATGTTACAATGAATTCCAAACAATTTATTCTAATAGTTGAGATTTTTGTTTGTATTCTTGATTTGAGACAGTGTGCGCAGCTAGTGCTTACTAGATGAATTATATCTTTTTTCTAAGCTGCCTGTGCTAATAATTTTTTTATCCACATTTCCCCCTTGTGTTATAATAATTATGTTTAAGTCTCATGGCAATCTTCTTTAGTCTGTATATGCTCAAAAGGTTTATTTGCATTTCTATTCAGAATAAATCAAAATAAATTTTGCTGGAAATGACATCATGTGAATTGAATTTCTTTAGCTTGAAATTCCTAATCACTCTTTCATGTGGCGGAATAATATTTGGTGGCAAGACAATTGCACACACCTTTCCTCACAAGAATAAAAACGATTACCTACAGCTCCAAGAATCTATTATTCCTATTCTGTTTTTTAATTGTTTCCAGGTGCTTAATTTAAAATAAAAATTATCTCAGAAGTAAATAACTTTATTGTGAAGTGAAGCCGATGAATTTACAGCCCACGAAGCTTACAACTTAGTTTTTGCGATAGGTGCCCGCTCATTAGATTCCAAACATCTGAAACACCATGTTGCCTAATGCAGTTTCATCTGTAGTCTTTGTCATTATTATAAAGGAAGTCAGTGACATTAGAGAAGGTAATTTTTCTAGAGAAAAATAGGCAAATTATGTCTCCATCCTCTGGTGGAGATTGACTAGAAAGCTGCTGCAGGCTGGAAGTGGGTGAGGAAGTGAGATGTTCTCTAGTTGCAGAGAGGAGCTGCAGCCCAAGGACTTTCTCCTCCTTGGCATACTCTTCCTTCCTTCTGACCCTGTCTGTATGCTGAAGTCAACACTTACATGTGTGCCCTCGCCTGCTCTTGTCTTGATGCTGTCACTGGGAGGACTGGAAGTATTAGGTGAATGACGCTGAGCTCAGGAAGAGAGGGTAGTCTGAGAAAAAAAGGCTGAGTAAGGTAACATTGGCTGCCTTCTGAGCAGGTTCAATTGTCTTTGTAAATCTGTGAGATAGAAATTACTTCTAACATTTCCAACAGCATATAGCCCACCTTATGAACCTGGTATCTTGACTGGGATTCTGTGCATGGACATGCCCAAAGCTGGTATCAGGAACGGTGGAGGGGGAGGACTCAGATTTTGTTGACTGTGAATTTTTGCTAGTGTGTGTGTGTGTGTGTGTGTGCGTGTGTGTTATCTTCAAAAAAGTAATACAAGCTCACAAATACAAAATTAATAAAAAGTCTCACAAGAGGCTGATCCAAGTATGGGACCATGTACTTGGGCTTTGTGAATTTGCAGTAAATCCACCCTCGCTTCATACATAAACTTGCATCTATTAAGTTACAGTCTGAATTGATGATAAAGCTAAATATATAAAATATGAGGTTGAGTATCAGATTCTTGAGGGGAAATTCTCTGCTTCCCTTTTTTTCCCTTGACACAAAATATCATTTTGTAGTTAAGGCTGGCCTTGAACTTGAACTTACTGTGTAGTCCAGGCTGGTTTGCAACTTGCAGCAAACCTCTTGTCTTAGCCTCTTGAGTGCTACAGGTGTGCATCACCATGCTGGGCCTGCTTGTTTTTAATTCCACTGTGACTCATACTCACCATGTGGCAGAGGCCCATCTACTTGCTGCACTGCGTGTTAGATTCCAAGCTGCAGACAGGTCGGGAGCTGTACATTTCTGCCTTATACTATGCTTGGGAAATTGTGGCTGCTCAAGCTAGAGTTGGAGGCATCTACTGCAGCAGCATTGGCTCACACATTCCAACTGCCTCCATGGTGCTGGGCCTGTGCTGAGGGAAGCCTCTGGGGCCACCGCGTGCAGAGGCAGTTTCATCAGCCATGTGGATGGGCGTGGTCAAGTTCTTTCTGCTTGCTGGTTAGAGTGGGAAAGAGGTCTTTCACCTATTCATAGAAAAGGTAAAGAGCTGCTGGGGTTTCTTCCTAGTAATTATAGTAGTAATTATAACAGACCTGAGAGCAGAGTCAGGTACAAACTGCTCTCTAAAGATATTTTGCTCATCTGTGTACAGATTGGAAGATTTATTTCTTAAGACAATAAGGCTCAGGGCAGAAAGCATAGAGGCATAATGCAGAGATAAGCTTATGCAATTTGATCCAGTCAGTCTTCATCTAACTGAGCAACTGCTTTTAAACTAGAGGGACTTTACAGCTAAGATATTGAACCATATTTAAAAGACATTTGAATAAATGTTATTTCTGATGAAGGTATCTTGAATTTAGACAGAGAAATAATATTTCCTCTCCTCAAAACAGCTGTTTTGTTTAAATTTAGCGATTATAAAATGTAAGGCTGGTGGTTGAGGGGAGGGATAAGGACATGCATAACCATGATGTATTATTTTAACACTCAGAAAACATGGAAAAAGTTTTGCAAACATTATACTTTATATTTCCTAACAAGAAGTGTTAAAAAGAGGAATTTAGGGGCTGAGTGTGTGCAAGATGTCAAGGTGGCCACATAATTTGTGGTGCTCATTGTAAGACAAAATGTGGGAATCTTTGTTTAAAAGTTAGTAATTTCAAGATTGCCACACACATTCAGTCAAGCGTGGAGTCTCCCAAGCTTGGAGTGCTGTGTAGTTGCACAGGACATGTGTCTAAAAGGCTGGAGAGCTTGGGCGGCCTGGGAAGGCGGTAGTGAAAGACCTTACTGAGGATGTTACTGGGCAATGGTGAAGAAAGACTCCCTGCTGAATTCCTCTTTGACCTCAGTGTAGAGCACGGCTGCTCCTCCTAGGCGATCTTTGGTCTCCTGGATCATGCAACAGGAACTTTCAGAATTGTGTTCAAATGCAATGGTTTTTCTTAGTTTGTTTCACTTTATTTCAGGTTTCTCTTTATTATTTGACTTTGATTTTATGTGCAATGTAAGTTGATTTGGGGTCTTCTTATGTTTTAAGCCATCTTATGTTCCCTCTTGGAGACAAGTATAGAACATAAATAAAACTTTTAAAAAGTGTTTTTAGAAGCTGGTTTAAAAAGTTTGACCCCTGCAAAATACTTTTCTGGGTGCAGGGATAGCATTTTTAATGGAGTTAATGTGTTCCAAGATGTAATTATTTGTTGGAGACTTTGTAACTAGCAGGACAGATCATCTGCAAAGAAGGATGTGTTGCAGAAAGCAATAGTACATAGCAGAATTTTTAAATAGCGTGAAAAATATTTTAGTCTTAAAAGCCTATGTAATTAAGGCTAAAGGAAATCAAAACTGAGGCTTGGTTTATACTTGGGAAAGAAGAATCCATTGGGAATAAGCCGAAAGGGAAACAGCTGCAGGCAGACAACCCTTTGCTGGGATGATGTAGGCTCACTTCCGAAGATGCAACATCTGCTCTTCCATTCCTGGAAGTTGCCAGCATCCCAGAAGAGTAAGTCACCAGTCTGGTTTCTGGAGGCTGCTGCGTGGCTCTGTCCCTGGTGATCTCATGAAGATCATGTGTGTTGTTCTTCACTTGGGGCTGCTGTGCTCTCTCGTGAGAGGCTTTTCCCTGCATAGATGCGTGAGGTGTTATGAAAGTGGCCTTGGAGCTCCTGTCCACTTTATGACGATCTGGTCACATCCTCTCTCACGGTGCTGTGTTTCCCCTGCTGCAGAAAGGGGCACCATGTAAGCACGTGTTCAGAGCCAGCTAAGTGGGCTTGGAGGACAGCCTGAGTATTGAAGCGATTCTTAGAGCGAGAGAGTGGCCTTCCATGTTAGAAATACAATAGTTTCAATTACAGAATACAAAACATGGAAGAACTGTGTTCAGTTAATCATAAGTACTGCTGAGTTCTTATTCGAGGAGACAGGTGGACAGGCTCTGCCCTTTTGATAGGCTCATGGGATGTGAAGAGCCAGAGTCTTTTATGTGGAAACTGAGCTCCAGGAAGAGAGAGAATCCATATGGAAGGAAACACAGCGTCTTTCCCTGCTTTCGCTTCGGTTTCGGGGCCCTGTCCTAGGGGATTTGCTAATATGAATCTTACTTGTATGTGTTCATTGACGTGCTATTCGATTTGGGTTTAAGTTTTCTCTATCTTTTGTTTTGAATATATCATATTTGTTCCATTACAATATGAAATCATACATGGACATGCAGAAAGATACATGCTGATAGATTCCACAAAGCTGGCAAGAGAGAACAAGCTAATTTCCTTTGAAGGTGAAATCATGGGCTCATCTGTGGTTTGTGCTGGTTGCTCATTAGAATCATGAGATGATATTTAAGCATGTAGAAAATGGGACTCAAATTGGACTCCACATTTATAGCACTAGTAAACTTCTAAGATAACTCCTGCTCTCAAACAACTATCCTGCCCGGAGTGGTCCTCCTTGGAGATGCTGGGCTTGGGCCGAGATGAGTTGAGTCTCTATTCTGCCTGGCTGTGTTGCTTAGAGAATCTAGACCCTAAATCACCAAGGGTTGTGGTTTAGCTAGTATGTGGTATATTTTTATTCTGTCCCTAGTTTTTTTCTTCTTGTAATTGCAGTTCCGTACACTTTTGAGAAGTATCTTTTAGCTACTATCCCAGGCCTCCACATCTTAGCAAAATTATAGGCTTCTCTTTATCACTCTTTTTCTGTAAAGTCTTCATGAGTCTCCTGATGGGAGCTAGTCATTCCTCCTGAATGTATCCTGGAGCACTTTAACTTTTAACTTTTCTATCATAGTTATTTCTGCTCATATCTTTGCTCCCTGCTAGACTTCAAGGTCCTTGGAGACATGGATTCTAATTAATCTTTATATCTCTATTTCTCATGCTAGCACTAAAATGCCTTTCTTATAGTTTGTACTCTAAAGCAGATTATTACATTAAATCAGGTTGGATTAAGACAATCATTTAAATTCTAGAAGTTCAGGAATGTAATTTCTTGACGCAGTATGCAATAGAGCCATGTTGATGTACTGATGGTGTTCTTAATTTATTTTTAATGCTGAATGGAAAATTTAACACCTCCTGTCCAATCCCTAAACAGATCCACTCTCACGTGCTTTCCTGTAGCTCCTTCCAGTCTGCTGTCCATGCAAACATTACTTCTATGAATCTCTCCTCCTAGGCTTATAACAAATAGCTATGTATTCTTTTGTCAGAAATGTAGAAGACTCAATTAAGCTAAAAGAACACCCGATTTTTTTTCTAATAAGTGTAAACCTTTGAAATAGTGTTGGTCCGAGACAGTCAGTCCTTTTATCCTGAAAGAAACATGTCTAAAAAATTCTTCTCAAGGTTTGGAAAGTGGATGCTTTCACACATCTCTTAAGAGCTGTGTCATAAATGATGCCCTCAGACATCAGGGGGTCACCCAGCCTGGGTTTTCCCTCCAATCAAACAGCAGTGGCTAATAGTTAGAGATGAACTTCTAATTATTTTAATGGGATTATTCTGCTTATTGGCATATCAAGCAATTTGTTTTACACCTTTACTCATTATTTTTCACTTTTGAAGACTTAAGTAGAAGAGACATGACAGAATAGGAGTCCTGTTTCATCTCTTGGACCATTAATTATGCTATTGGCGGCCTCAGTACTGATGAGACCTCAAGAGAAATGAATCTTATCGGGTCGTACTTGGTTGAATGGATTTCATTCTTTATACTTCAAACACGTTTTCTTAGAAAACCATTAATCACTAAACTATGGATTAAATAGTGACAATAATGGAAATATAACCAACAACAAATTGTTCATGGTTGGCTTCTCCAAGGATTTGACAGCTAATTTATAAAACAAGTTATTTTGGTACAGAAGAACTTCCCTGACTAAAGTAAAATTGTTTTAGCAAAATGCTCAGCCTTCTTCTGTAGCCTGTGGGATTGGTGGCACAGACAGACCTTCCTCCTTCTCTCTTGTTCTCCTTTCCTTGCCCGCCTTTTTGCTGGGTTTTGGTTTGGAGACCTGTCCTGACTCGTTGGCAGCATGTACCATTGGAGCGGTCACTAAGTTTGCTAGCACAGCGTGCTGTGAAGTACTCCTTATCTTATTCAAACATTTTCTTCAAGGTCCAAATTAGGAAGCTTTTAGGGCATATTGTAAGAAACTTGCAAATAGGTAAAACAAAATTCTACTTTGTTGTATTTGGTGTTCATTTTATATAGTGTTATGTATCCATTACTTTCATGGTTTTATTACCCAGACTCTAACATAATATGTAAGGATTTCTTAACATGGAAACTTTTACTTTGCTGGCCTTTTTTTTTTTTTCTAGATAAGCCACATCAGATTTTATTGTAAGAAAATATAAATCAAGAGCTTTATCCCCTCCAGATACTTATTATATAAATGAGGTAATAGAGAGATATTAGTGATGCTGCTAATTAAGCCTATCCTGGAGGTAATAAGGTGGAAAAACAAGAAGCTTGGATATTTTCCCAAGAGTTTTCTTCATTCATTCTCTTATTCATTCACTCATGTATTTAGCAATTTTTAAATAAGAAGTAGTTAATATTTGGCTGCTCATTTATACATCTACTCATTTAACATGCCATTATTTTATAGAGTAGAAAGGAGAGTGAGAATAAGAGGCTAAGACCCACTTGATATTGTGTAGAAAAGTCAGATGAGGAAACAAGTCTGAGTTCAGAGGCTGACTCCTGCCCAGCCCGTGTAACTGTTCTGGGCCCAGCATTTGTTGCCTGCTTGGGAAATGGCAGGTCCTCAGAGGAGGCTGAGATAACAGTAATGGGATCAAGTCCCCACCTTTCAGAAATTTGGCTATTTGAGAAATAGCAGAAGCACAGTTGAAGATCAAGGATTCTGTTGGAGCTTATGACTTCAGGATGGATTTAAAGAGGGAGCAGCTGAAGATGGGGAGAAGAAAACTTGTGACTGGATGGTAGAGGATCTTGGAAGCCTTACCGAAAGTCTGTGTTTTACATTTCATTCCCTAACTTCACATAGTATCCTTGGGACACTGCTTTGAGATCTTTGAGAACTTGTGAAAAATGGTCTTTCTGTGCCCTTCATCCAGATTTTTTGTCTAGACTCTTAAACAAGTTCCCCAGATGAATCTTCTGTGACTTTAGATGGAAATACTGCCACAGGTAAAGAGGCACCTGTAGCAAAACACCATATTTATATTTTTCTCAAATGATAAAACTTTTGTATGGCAAAAAAGAGAAAAGAAAAAAATATATTTATCAGTTCCTCAAAAACTGACATAGAAAATATGTATAGAAGAGGCCCTCACATGTTCTGTAAGCAGCATTATGTTGGCAAATGTTTTAATAATCGGTTCTCTGAAAATAAAGCTAGTAACACACAAGTTTTTATTTGTAGTGCACATAAGATCCCTGGACATGGAGTGAGTGAGAGACCTGCACAGTTGGTTTCAGTTTCCCAGTGCCTGCTTATGAGTCTGAGCGGAAAGTGACTCACAACATTGGGAGTGGTCAAAATTCAAAAGAAAAAAGTGCATATCTAGAATTATTTGAACTTCAGACCATTCAGGCTGATGGGAAGATACCTATATTATAACAGATATTTTACCTTAAACTTATCCTTTACTTTCTTCAAAATATGTCCTCATTCACTACCCTTTAAATCTACAGGTAGTCTGTGGGATGCCAGGACAGCAAAGATGAAATTAGCCTTATATCATAGATGGGAAAGTTGGTAGAGAGTATATTTTTGAACTCACTTAATGTTACATGGCTGTTAAAACACAAAGACTAACTTTTCTGAAGAGACTATTAGTCAAGTTACTCTTCATTCTGTGTTAGATATTAACTGTTCAAGATTGCAAGATGTAGCAAAGAGGAACTTAATAAGCGTGTAAGATACCGATACCATGGATGTAGCAAAATGAGAGTGATTCTGAGATATGAGTTGAGTTGCTTCTACAACTACACATTTGTGGAAGTGTGTTACTTTATATGATCCATCCCCAAGTTTAGGCTGAGAAGTTATTTATACCACATTCACTGTAATTGAGTTTTCTTGCCAGATAGAGAAATGCAAAAATTGAGAAAGATAGTTCAGAGTCTAGGAGAAGACTAATGAGGAGCTGACATCACCTAGAAGAGGCCTACTTCCGTGCCTCTCATAAGCCTTACAGTGTAAACCTTCTCCAGGACCTCATGGAAATGTTCTTGGATTCCTACTCAGACCTCTCCAGCAGAACCTGTGGGGATGTTGCAATGACCTGTGATCAACAAACCCTATAGGTGATTCTGATGTGTGACAAAGTTTGAGAAGAGCCCCAGGCATTCCATTCAAATGCCGAAACTGTAGGGACATTTGGAGGTCTCAAGACAGGCCCTCGATGTCCTTATTCCAAGATGACAGGTTTTAAATTGGAAATAGTGAGCAGTCACTAATTTTGACTAATTATTTAAATAATAATTTAAATTAGTGAGCAGTCACTAATTTGACAAAATTAACTTGAAGGATTTGACTAAGTTGTCTATTATTAGCTGGAATTGGAGGTTGAAGGTAAAAACTAAAGTTAGTTTAAGGAAATTAAGATAGTTATACTTCATACACACCAGGCTTTGTGGCTTACAATTTAGAATTTTCTGTATATGCTTTTGATGCACTTGAAGGTTTGTCCTTGAATGTCCCAAAGAGAAACATTAAAAGTGCCTACCTAGATCTTGGTACTTCATGTGGTGTATCAAGGTTCAGTTCATACCTTTGATGAAATAATACTCAACTGTGTATGGCTGTGGGGCAGGAGAGACAGAGGACATGGAACAGCAGTTTTTGGACAGATAGGGCTGTGAACACCATTAGTCCTGGCCCCTTACCCCTGATCTTTGACTTTTTTGACCTGTTATGCCACTTGTCCTTGGTATAGAACAACGTGGTCTTAACTAGAGTAACCAAACCATCCTAGTTTGCTTGAGACTATCCCGTGTCCCTCAGACTTAATTGCCTTATTCTTATCCTCCTTGAGTGAAGGCCTCTGCTGGGTGACTGCATGATCAGACTGGCGCCACCTCCCTGATAGGTTGTCATCTTGCCTAACACTCTTCTCAGGAAATGCCAAGGCCTCAAGGGAGTTGCTGAGAAACAGTCACTTTTGTACATACAAGTAATATTTGTGGAAAGCGTGATTAGAAGTTATTTTTAGACTGTGTTAAGTATTTCTTGCTGATTTAAAAATATCTAGTCACATATTACTGACACAGCCAGATTACTAACTGCAATTTATTAAACCTTGGAAAACATCTTGCTGTGGAATGACTTCAATTAAGGAAAATCACTTAATGAAATGTAAAAGCTTGGCATGGCGCTGGGGTATTGACTAGTTGGAGTGAATGAGTGATCCCTGATACAGGGATCTTAAAGAAATTACTCTTGTTGTGTATTGAATAAAATAGAAGGTTTAGGAGGTGTGGAGGTTTGTGAGGAAATATGTTAGGTGAAGACCGAGATAATAATAATGTCAAAGCATTAACAGTCAGAGTAAAAGGAAATAAGTATGTTGAGGTATTTTGGAGGAGAAATAGATGAGTTATTGACTTGGGTAATTCAGAGAATTATATCATTGATGGAAAACAGACAAGTCTAACTTTAGACATTGGAAAGGAACTCAGGTTTCAGACTGCTCCGTGTCCAGAGCTCAGGTGACTGGAGCAGCCCAAGCCCTGGGTTAAGGCCGGGAGGAAAGGTGTATGCGCATATGACCTCTTGTGTTCTCTGATCAAATGCGATGCCTGAAAACTGTGAGGTGGAACAATAGCCTTGAATCCATGTGAGATGTGATCTTTAAGAGCACATAGCTGAGTTGAGTGATGTCGTTGGCCATAAACCTTTTAGTTATTCTTTAATATATTTTGGGGCTCTGTAAGCGACATTTATTCTAGACTTTATTGGGGTTCCTTTTGTGCTACATTAATAGTGAAATTTCCATGAACTCTTAGAATGATGAACTTAATTGTACATCTAATGAAAGACTTTCTAATTAACTTTTTAATAATAAAAATTTAAGTTCTTAAGAACTAGTTTACTTCTACAGGTGTGTTAATCTTTCTGTTGCTATAACAAAAATCTGAGGTTGAGTATTTATAAAGAAAAGAGGATTATTTAGCTCAGTGTTGGAGGCTGATAGTCCAAGGTTGGGAGATTCTGTTCTTGTGAAAGATCTCTTGACTGGGTCACAACAAAGGAAAAAAAACAAAAAAAAACAAAAACCAGAAAAGGAAATGGCAAGTGTGGAAGAGGTCACCTTGCTTTGCAACGATGATCTCTGGCAAGTACTAACTCACTCCAAGAGGTCATCATTAATCCCTTCTACAGGCAATGCCCCCATGACTGATTACCTTGTACTAGGCGCAGTCCCTTAAAAGTTCCACCACTCCCATACCCACATACTGCAAACCCTGCTTTCTCAGCATGGACCTTAGAGACAGCAGCTGTGTCCAAGCCATATCAATAATGGTAAGGAAATCAAAGTCACAAGATACCTTTATAATCAAGTCTTTAATTTCTGGGGCATTTGCCATATGCCAAACATTTTATTATTCATTATTTTATTTATCTCTGACCAGTACCCTTGGAGGTAAATAATTAATCTGACCCAGAATTTATAGATGAGTCAACTGAGGCATTAATTGCGAAGACTTACAGTATAATAAACTGCAACCAAGTCAGCTCTTTTGTTGCTTTTGTACGATCTCCGACTTGCCAGATGCCACACCTTGATGTAGTGCAGTGAGGAACTGCTTCACTATCAACACAGTGAAGATTTCAGAGGATTGCAAAGGCATGTGTTCACGAATCTCAGAAAAACAGACATTCTCCATATGAAGTTTCATATGGATAAATGTACCTGTGACTGCTGTAAGACTCTGGCACCACAAATTTCAGATTTAGTCATCTTCACTGAAAACCCAAGAATCAAATCAGGCTGATTGAGGGCAGAAGGCTGAGCCAATTAAAGAGAAACCCTGGGAAGCCAGGATTAAGTAGCACAAAGATGCAGATGAGTGAGCTGATGAAATTGCACCCCTAGCCGGAAAGCAGAACACTTGAAGTAAACGAACGTTCCACTAACATTTAGCAGTGGGAGTTACATAATCTAATAATTAATTGTCTGTAGCTTCCAGGCCAAATAGAGAGGTGGGCAACATACTCCTGAGGCAAATCACTGGCTTCTGTGGAACATTTCCTTAGGCACTCATCCTCAAATTGATAATGCTTACAAGTTGTTTTCCGGGTAGTTTTGAAATCCTGGGTGCAATCCATTTTCTACTAATGGCTCTTTTAAATGTATTTCTTTCCACTTGCAGTTGGAAATCATCTAATTGATCACGATACTTCCAAGTGTCAGATTTGGCACTTTATTTATTTATTTTTTTCTTTGCTTTTCTTTTTGCCCTGAAAAGATAATGTTCAAAATCCAAGATGACAGAAGATCTTGGGCACACTGGGGGCAAGTAGAGCGCATGTGCAAACAGGAGGATGCGTCCCTTTGAAATAGTTTAAAGTGTCATTAGAAACAGAAGGAAACCCATTTTATCTGGGTTACACTGAGCGGACCCGGCTCTCACAAAGGACGGATCTGAACGAGCAGCACCTTCCTGCGTGACATCCCCACCTCAAAGGAAGCGCCCCGCAGCCACGTGGCAGGAGGGCAGGTGGCAGAGGCGCTGCGAGTAGGTGAGGCTTGCAGTCGTCAGGGCCATAGGTTTCCTTCTGATGTACATAAAAGCTGACCAAGGACTTTGTGCAAACTTTGAGCTGCTTTCCTGACCACCTTGGCCTCTTCCCTTCACCCATACATCAGTGTCATTGACAACCCTGCGCTTTTCAAGGGGTAAAAAGAAGTTAAAAATAAAATTCTATTTTAGAAGTACCTTTGATTTTCTTCAAAAACATTTCAGATGATAGGAAAAAGGAATACAGTGATAAATTTCAGCAAAGACCTGGCAGAGTCTTCCTACAGTTTAATAAAAAATTGGGCTGAACTTCAACTATATTAAGTTGCCACTGGAGAATGGAAATGCCTTTTGGGAACAGTTAATAGTCTCCAGAATTTTAAGCTCCTTTTATCATAATAGAGGGTAAAAGTTCCAAGGTAAATAAAGCAACACTTAAAGGAATATTGCCTAAAATATAAGATTAAGAGGTGACAGATTTAAAAGGAGTAACCTGTGCACAACTCACCTTTCATATGAGATGGGGTCCATATATTTTTTACAATTTGGACTTATCTAAGATAGCGTATTTCAAGCTTCAGGATGTGACTGATGTAAAATGTCAGAGGAACACCTTTCATTTGTAGCTTGATGAAGGTAATGGAACTTATTGAAACAAAATGCAAACACATTGGAGTAAATTCTTAAAAAAAATTCTGGCTATTCCTGAGACTTAAAACTGCAAATACTTCATCATGAAAATCATGTTTCCATTGTGATTCTGTGACTGAAGGTACAGGAGACTCTAGCTGATACATGGAAAGCTTTATAGTACAAATACTTTCTACTGAAGCTGTATTTTTTATAAACTGTTTCTTTAGCAATAGAGCCTGTTAGTCGCCATTATACAGAGTAAAGTTCACACTGCAAATTCAGAGTACATCTTTTCTCAAAGAAAAGGTAACCTACAAATGTTCTTTGGGAACTTCTTCTGGGAAATGCCTCGTTATTGCCAGAGATGGGCTTACAGTGTTCCCTAGTAGTAGGCAGAGAAAGACTACTTTTCTCTTTTTATTGTTTGAAGCACTTTTCTCTGAACTGTTTCTGTTCTTCCTGGCCTTTGGCTATTCAAATGTGGCTTATAGCTGTTTCTAGGAGGTAAACTATGGCCTTCCCACAAGGCCAACTGTTTGTTGTCTCATTACTTGGAGAACAGTGTTACCATAAGACAAGAAATTAACAACAGTTGTTTCTATCGTTAATGATCTCCCTGGCCAATCCCATCATTCAGTTAAAACTCAAGTCAGTAGCATTGTAGCATCATTTGTTAGTATGTTTTCTGCTCATTTGCTCCCTGATACTGATTGTTGACAGAGTTCTCCACATGTCTAGATGGTGCTGTCAGTTTTAGCCTACGTCTCAAAGCTGCATCTAAGAGTACTGAGACTTGCTTCTTGAGCCAAACAGCGTATTAGCTTTTAAATACTGCAAGGCTGTGCTGTGCCATGGAGGGAAGGAAGGCAGAGCCTAGACCCCTCTGAGGTTGGGCTGCTTCTCTTTTAAAAGCACACTCAGTTCTGAGATTTTAACAATACTTCGGAAATGGCAATGGATGCGTTTTAAATTTTGAACTTTGAGCAGTTGGCTTTACCCGTAACAGATCCTTCTGGATCATATGCTTCTCCCAGAATCTCCTGGGTATCTCTTGGTCATTGCTTCACCCACAAGGCCCTGCCCCTTTCTCTGACTTAGAATTTCCCACCCCCGAGCTGTGGTTCTTCAAAGAATTTGGTGAACCTATGACCCAGTTACTGGCATACGTATGCTTCTGATACACTTTGAGGAAGAATTGAAGTATTATTCACAGGTAGTATTTTCTTATCACTAATCATTGTAATATGTTTTTTCATGAGAGAAGCTTTCTGAGATATTAGAAGTTCTGCCTTATTGGAAGAAGCAGAAATCCAATTGATGTTTTCTGGGAAAAGTGTCTAGATAGGAAAGCTAAGGGTTTTAATTATACCTTGTTCCCTGAGATGATCTAATGTGATCATATACCATCATCTATTGATCAGAGTTCCTCAATTTTTCTGATGTTTTGCTTTATTTTCTTCTTTGGAGAGGAATTTATAACTTTTTAAAAATTGAGTTTATTGGTACATTTTAGGTATACATTGTTTTCACATTCATCATGGACAATGATGAAATGACATGCTACATTTTTTTTTTTTTTAAGGTTTTTGGAGACAGGGTCTCGCTTTGTGGTTCAGGCTGGCCCTGAGCTCAGCCTCAAACTCACATTACAATCCTCCTGCCTCTGCCTCCTGAGTTCTGGGATTATAGGCGTGAGCCACCACGCCCGGCACTGTGGTATGTGGTACTGGTTGTTATGTGGTTACCGGGGAATCGAACCCAGGTCCTTGCGCTTGCGAGACAGGCGCCGGAACCACTGAGCTAACTCCCCGGCCCGACATGCTACATTTTAAAGGAATTTATAACATATATATATATATATATATATAGCCTTTTCTCTTAGTGACTAATATTATTTTCTTTTCAATCTGTATATAATAGTGATATCAGAAAAAATTCCCCTTAATTTGTGTGCTAATCATGCCTTTTAATGGTTCTCTTTTTCTGCCTTGTACTTTTTCCTTGCAGCCCCACATCTGGCTACTTCTCTGGCGTTTTCCTGACATGGTCTTGTTGGTTCCCTAGTCTGTAACTCAGTTCCTATTGTTCTCTTGGTCCATGATGTGCCTGTAAAATGGAAGAAGATCATTATTTGAATTATGTTTACTGATAGACTTTTATGTGTAATTGTTAAGTACACAAAGTAGCACAAAATAGTAGATGACCAGTGATTAAACTGGTTGAAAAACAAATATTTTCTTGTAGCTGTTTGCATCTGAAAAGGAATTGAAACTTAGTCATTAAAGTCTTAACTGATTGTTGTGTTTAAAATCTTGGTGATTGTAGTTGTCTCTCAAACTTGCATTATTTTCTTTTTAATTAATTAATTCATTCTTCCTCCATACATTTTTTTTTTTTTTTTGAGACAGCGTCTGGGTTTGTAGTTCAGACTGGCCCTGCACTCACTATATAGCCCAGGCAAGCCTCGAACTCACAGCATTCCTCTTGCCCCTCCTTCCCAAATGCTGAGATAACAGGTGTGAGCCACCACACCCAGCATTGTGGTGTGTGGTTATCACATTCTGTGTTTACAGCAGGCCTGAATCACCACACCCAGCATTGTGGTATATGGTTACCAGGGACTGAACGCTGGACCTTGCGCTTGCCAGGTAGATGCTGGAACTATTGAGCTAAATCCCTGGCCCTCTTCTGTACATTTTTGTTGCCTAATTTTCCATCTTACGTCTCAAAGAAATACGAAATGGGAATATACATGAAAAGGTCTATGAATACAAAGAACTAATTGTGAACTGTTTGATGATTTGATTTCATTGGTGGTGGTATGAAGCTTTTCTTAACTTTCTTGTCTTTGGCTGTATTTTATGAGCGTGAGCTTCAGAGAATGTAGGTTATGTCTTCCCCTTAGTACTAAATATCCTGTCGAGGAAAGACCCTCATTTGACATCTCCTACAACTTTACCTGGGTATGGAAAAAGGCCCAGAGGAACAATGATGACTTTTAGTCTCTGGATAAATCTTGGTTAAATGTCGGGTTCTTCTACTCAGGGTGAGGACAGTTATGTTTCTGGCTTAGTAGTTCCAACTTGGAAATGTCATGTTGGATTTCTGTTTAATATGGCAAATGCCAGAAAGATACAGTAGAGGAAGAAAACACGGAAATAGGCTAAAAATGACTCCCTTCTGCCACCCATGTGTTTGTTTTGTTTACTTGAATGAAATATGGAGCTAGTTTAAATTTCTGTATTACACAATAGTATCAGTAAGATGAAGGTTAGTTAAAAATATATTTTATTTTTCCATTTCTGACTCCACTGAGCCACCATGAAAGTGGTATTCACCAGTTTCGCAGCAGGAGAGGATAGATATAGCAAGATTAGAGAGGCAAGATGTTCAGGATTACAAGGATCTGTATGGCTGAGAGTGAGGTAATGATAATGATTATGTGATAATAGTACTGTTGTGCTGTTTATGAGGCAGTAATCCAGCTCCCAGAGCAGATAAACTGTGAGGGTGAGGGCTGAGCTTAGCCCATGGAAGGGAATGGATTTTTGCTGAATAGCCCAGCATGACAGTAAGGCTTTTTCTTTATTGAGGCAAGAGCTTAAAAAGCGAGTTTTTAAAGTACAATGAGTAACTTCCCAAATCTGAGCAAGCAAACAGCTGAGCAAGGGCAACAGAAAAGCAAACAGTGCATGAAGATGAGAGTTTGGGCTTGGGTGGGGTTCTTTTTATGTAGTAGAGAGTGATTCTTATAAGAGGAGCAAAACTTCCCAAGACCCAAAACAAAAACAAACGTCACTCCTAGACAAATTGGCAGCTGAAATTGAGTGTTATTTTTCTAGAAAAGTATCAAACTTCTATGAAGCACAAACAGATTTTCATTCATCTCATTTAAGATCATTCTTTATTCAGCAAAAGTTGCTGCATGGGAGAGATTATATTAGTTTTAACAGAAGTTATAGGAAAATGACATTGTGTTCAACTCCTGTGAGCTTGTGGATTAGTAGTGCTTACTAAGATGCCAAGAGGGCAAAGGCCTTTTCTTTATGAGCAAGACTGATGGAAAGTAAACCTCACTATATCTTGGGAATCAATCCCCCAAACATCCCAGAGCTCATTGGTTCCTGAAAAATAGAGGAGACCTCAGCCCAGACCCATCCCTGCTCCGTGTGCTTGGTGGCTCCGCTGGCAGCTGGCCTCACTCTGGGACAGCTGGTCACACTTTGCTTCATCTTGTAAAACTGCTTTAGTCCTTCATACTAATTCCTTCTTCCTCATGGGCTGTCAGCAGGTGTTCCCTTGTGGCACTGCCACCTCAGAGGTTGGCACTGCCAAATGGGCTTTTATGTCTTGCATGCTGTGGAACTGCAAACTTTGTCTTTTGTATCTGGAAATGATGAAGACCTTGTGATCCCCAACACACAGATGCAGGCACAGACAGACAGATAGACAAACACACACAAATGGTGCTATTTCTACCACAGAGATCTCTCATGCTTTTCCATTTTCAAACAAAGTACCCCATGGTGGGTTTTAACCTTCAATGAAAAGATCCCTTTTGCATTTGTCTTCAGGTGAGCACACCTGGCTGGAGTATCTTTTCAGCATAATTTAAGGATATTGAGGTTACTGTCTGGTGAGTGTGAGGATTAAAAAAAAATGGTTTTAAATTTTGCTTTTCTACACTTGAGAAAAACAAGAGTATCTTAAATTCTCAGGAAGTTATTCTGCCCTCCAGACTTCATCCCTCAGTCCCTGAACTGTGTGACAAGAGCGAGAACCGCACCTGTTTGGTCACCCTGGATCCCTACTACCTAGGGAACTGCTTGCCTTGGACCAGTGTCTGCCTCTACCAGATACTTCCGAATAAATTACAAGGAATCAGTCTATTAAATACTTTCTAGAAGTTAGTTCCATGCTTGGAAGAGTTACTGCCCATTTCTGGGATTAGCAAAGATAATTTATTTACGGAGCTGTAAAATATGTTCATGTATCCAACACATGTCTAGATACTGGGAATCCAGTACAGAAAGTGATGGACCAGATCTGCTCTCGGGAAATGTTCATTTCAAGAATGGAGACAAGAATAACAGGATTGAGTAGGGTAAGGAGAGTGCATTTTAAACAGAGTGGTCAAGATTGGCCTCATTTGGAATATATTGGCTGATAGGCGTATCAGTGGGGTATGTGGGGCCAGAGCACTCTCTGAGCAGAGAAACAGTCCCAATAAATGTTGGAAGTGTGCCTGGCAGTTTTTAATGGATACAATACATACACTATAATAGTTATCATTTTTATAGGCCCACCAGTCTACCTATGACTCGTGTCTAGTTTCAGAATACTTTTAGCACCCAAAGGTGACTGTGTGTAATGGAGTAACTGAAGCTCTCCTCCCTCCTGCTTCCCTTGAGTGTCCCCAGGGATAAACTGAGGGACAGAGGGATGATGTGCTGTTCCTGAGAGTGGCTGTGTGTGTGTGTGTGTGTGTGTGTGTGTGTGTGTGTGTGTGTAGTGTGTGTGTGCGCACACACACACACGGATGGAAAGAAAATTGACTAATCAGGAGAGTACGAGCATAATCCAGGTGCAAGAAGATAATGGCTCAGAAGAGAGTGGCACAGAGATGGTATTGAGAGCCAGGAGAATGGGGGAGGGGTCACCAAGTGATTGGCTGTGAACAGGTGATGGGAGGAGGCCAACTGCTGATCTCAGGAGCCACAGAAGAAACCAGAAATGGAGAAACTGAAGGAGGAGGAAATTCAGAAGTGTGTAGAGTTTTGGCAGTCAGATGAAGAGAGAGAGCCAAGGAGGAGAGAATAGTCAGCTGAAGAAAATGCTGCTGTACCGCCTGACCATGGCATCTAGCAGTTTGTGGTGCAAACTAAACTGATGGAAATGTTGGGTTCAAAGCCAGAGTAGAATGAGTTTATTTGTTTATTTATTTATTGGTACTGAGGATTGAACTCCAAACCTTGTGCTTGCAAGGCAGGTGCTGGAACCACTGAGCTAACTCCCAGCCTTGGAATGAGTTTAAAGAAGAATAAGAGAAGAATTGATAACAGTCAGTAGAGATGAATATTAGGAAGGCTTTTTTGCAAAAGGGATACAAGAAATGGGAACAGTACTCCTCTCTTCAGCCTTTCAGTTTCACTAGAACTCTTAACTATCTCTTAATTTTTCCAACAGATAATTATGTAGTGACTTCTTATAAGTAATATTTTTTCTTTGTACAGTGTTATGTTCTTCTCTACAAATTCTCAGGACAACTCATGCAATTTCAAAAGAACAAAACTCTAGAGCTAGAAATTGAAGTATGAGAAATCCTTCTCAAAGAAGATTCTCTTTTGTAATCACTACTAATAAAACTCATATTTTACAAAATAAAAGCCTTTAACAAAACAAAAGTTTTGTTTGTATGTTTCATGTAGGTTAACTCTTTGAACCTTTTAGAAAACATAAAAAGATTTGCAAAAATTTAAATTTTGGGAAAATTTTGAAGTCATGAGAATAACTAGATAGCTTTCCTTTGTTTTTTGGAAAAAAATCCAAAATTAGATGTGGTGTTTACTTTAAAGTCTTTAGAATGATTAACACTTTGATGACTATCAAGTGTATTGTCTGTAACTTAACTAAGAAAGTTTTGTCCTGAATAATTAAATTTAAAAATATAGTAGATTAAAAAAGCCATTATAGATTTACTAACTGAGTTACATATTTGATATTTTAATTTTTTTTTTTTTTTTGAGACAGGGTCTCACTTTGTAGTTTAGGCTGGCCTTGAGCTCAGCCTCAAACTCACAGCACAGCAATCTTTCTGCCTCTGCCTCATGAGTGCTGGGATTACAGGTGTGAACCACCATGCTCACCACTGTGCTATGTGGTACTGATTGCTGCTGGGCGTGAATCTCTACTCCCAGTATTGTATGTGGTTACTGGGGATCGAACCCGGGTTCTTGTACTTGCAAGACAGGTGCCAGAACCACTGAGCTAAATCCCTGCCCTCAAACAGATATTTCATGGTAGTCATCATTCTGTAGATTTAGAAAGTGGAGAAAGATTTATCTCCCCTATGACTGTGACAAGTGACTGTGTTGATTGTTATAATTTAGATTTCTTAGATTCAAGCTCCTAGTAGCTAAAATCTTAGAGCTGTAGTTGTGGAAAGAGCTCTTATATCTGTTATTCCAAAGCACCTAAGGGAATTCTTAATTTTTTTTCTAAGTACTTAATGTTCTTTATATTTCCCTATTTTAGCACACTTACTTACATAGGAAAAAATACTGCTGTTTATAATAGAATATGGGATATTCTCATGAAGTCTTTCTAAATTATCTTTTTTAAGTGGGCAGTTTTTCAGATGAGTCATTTCTTACATTTCTTTCAAACAGGCAAATCTGTCATTGTTTGCTGTTGTCTATAGCTATCAACCTTCTCACCCCCAAATTCACTCTTTCTTATGAATGAATGATCTTTCTATCTTTATTATGAAACTAGCGAGTAAGTGATTAGGTACCTCAGATTATTCACACATCATGTTAATGCCTCATATTTCTTCCCGTACATGGGAGTGAACCCAGGGACTTCATGCCAGGCTATAGCCCCAGCTCCTTTTTCATGTGAGACAGGGTCTCGACAGTTGCTAAGTTGGCCTGGCTGGCTTGAGCTTGGTGATTCTTCTGCCACAGCCTCTCAGAATGCTGGCATCACAGCATGTGCCCCTGGAGCAGGCTTATTTTCTCATGACTAGGTTATTCTCTGACTGAAGGTACAAAAATAAGATGAGAAGTTGTAGATGTTTTTAAAATATTAACTTATTATGAATATGGTTCTAATTTTAGGCCAGAATCTGTTCCAGGAACTGGAAGACTCCACAGAAAATAAGTGTGTGTGTGTGTGTGTGTGTGTGTGTGTGTGTGTGTGTGTGTGTGTGTTAGCTCTGAAGTAAATACTAATCTAGTGGGAATCAAAGAGAGGAGCCCACCACCTCCATGTGGAATCACATTACAAAGCCCTGCTAATAAGATGAAAAGAATGGGAGTGACATGGACAGTTGAAATATGAAAACCATGCCACACTGAGATATGTTACTTTTGTAAGTGCTTTGCAGATACTTTTATTTCTCCAAATTATCATATTATTCAAGTTAGGATGGGTCCATGAAAGAGAAATCAGAGGGAGAAATCAGAGAGAGAGAGAGAGAGAGAGAGAGAGAGAGAGAAATTAGAGTTGAGTTTTGAGGGAATATCTCAAAGGAAGTTATTTTGCTCCCTGACCCCCACATTAACATCTTAGTAAAGGAGAATACATTTTCTAGGTGCTACAGTTGTGCCTCATGTCTCTATAGTACAGAATGAATCTTGTAGACACCCCCTCCCACCCGCCATTGTTCAGCTTCCACAACTGAACATCCGGTTGCTGTTGGCTGCACAGTTGTGGTCTTACTGTGCTAGTCTTTTACCATCCATCTGCATCAGGAACACAGATCAGGAGGCCTGACACATAGCCAGGGTTCCATGAACATTTGTTGACAAACAATTACCTGTGAAATATTAAAAACTTTACTGTATGTAGCTCTAGGTAAACTTGGGAACAGGTAGAGTGTGGAGAGATTGTGTGAAGAGGTATGTGCGATGTAAAAACAACTGAAGGCAACACTATGCAACAATCCTTTGAGGTCTTTTAGCTGAGACTCTACCAGCAACAACAACAATGGTGACAATGAAAGATAACTTTTAAGCTTGTGTGAAACTGATGCTTTCACTTTGATTCATAAACTAATCCATGTTCTTTAACTGTCTGAGCCATAACAAGTGAAATGAATTTTGTGTGTTAACACTTGGCTTTCATATTTAGGTGTTTTGCAGTTCTTCAGAATATGAATTAGCTTTGGAAAATGACTTTCTTATGGCTGGAGTGTGAGTTAAAGGAAGGGAATTAGGTGCACGTTCCTCCAGCATGCACTTCCCCAAATGAGATCGTACATCTTGATGTCTCTATTTTCACTGTCACCATTGTACAGAAAGCTATGGATAGTTTTACATTCAGCAAGCTGTGCTTAAGAGAATCCAGCATTTGCTCATGCAGAACAATAAACAAAACTGATAGATGAAGTCTTCTTCACTTGTGAAGTTAACATTTCAACAGAGAAGTCAAGACAAAAAAATTATATGTATGAAGCCACCAAAACAAATGTGTGGCCTCAAGTAATTATAGTGATTGTCCAGTGACCTCTGTCTCAGAGAGCAGAGAAAGTTCTTCATCTCTATTTCTGTTAGGGAAGGTCAATGCAATTAGTAACTCCAAGTTTTGAGTGGTTAATCCAGTAAAGGATCATTTCTCACCACGTCACTATCCTTTGGAGGTTGGGGTGGTAAAGTAGCAGATGTTGGGTCCTTTGTTCCACACAGCCATTAAGTGATCTTGACCTCTTCTACTGAGCATTCACCCTGTCAGGGGAGGCCTTTGAGTGCCAATGGGTCCTCTGTATCCTGCCTAGAAACCAAGCAGGAGAGAATGTGAAGCACTGCACTGAAACGTGTATTTAGGTCCCACCTGGTGGTATTCTCATCTCTGACCACCTTTCTGTTGGTCATAATCACATAGGTCCACTTACGGGAGTGAATGAAATAGAATTTATCCCTTTGCCCTAGTTGAAAAAGAAGCAGGTTTTGGAAACATGGAGCAATGTTTCAGAGAGAAGACAGTATATTGGTTTAAAATTTTCTGGCCTTTCAGTAAACTCGAGAAGTTTCCAATTTAACACAGTGTGTATGGATCAAATAAAGAAAGGAGTGGCCAAAAACAACAAGAAGGATGACATATCAAGTTAATCAGAAAGTAAGGAAGTGCTTGTATTTGAAGCAGTAACTGACTAAAGATAGTTTAAGTGGAAACAGTAGGTTAAGTCAATGTTCCTTTCATGTAGTAAGTGGAACAGTGTATGAAGCCAGTCCCTGGGTATTACTGGTGGTGTCACCAAGCCATTCATGTATCCTAAGACTTCATTACTTCCTATGACAAGTTGAGATAGTACTGTTTTCTGTTTTCATCCTTGCTGTGTAGCAAACAAAACCATGTGTGTGGGAAGATTATAAAATATTAATTTCTAAAACATTTTATTTCAGGATAGTTGCTTTGAGGAAAAATTACCTCCAATACTTCCTCTGTCATTCACTTATGACTCATGAATTTTCAGTTGGCATAAAGTAACTTAGTCTTTGAATTATTGTAAAATCAAAGTTTATTTGAGGTAACCTTTGCTGCTTGTTGGAAGTGTGTGGCTGAGTAATAGCTCAAAAATAGCAAGTTATTTTGAGGAAGAACATATGTTCTTTAACAAATAAAATAAGGATTCTAGGGAGAAATTTTATATATATTTAATCACACATTGAAAATAATTTGAATCCTGCAATTTAGAGTACTCTATACTTTTATATGAATTTATTTTATTAAGTGCAGTGGTACTAAGTTAAGTACTGTTATATGGAGTTGTGTGTTCTGAGTAACTCTTACCAACTTCTGTAAAGAAAACCCATGCTATGAATAGTCAAGACTGAAAAACACAGACTAATCATATTATATTTTAATATCCATTTTGCAAGCTTATGAATATATACTTTATATATGTACACATATAAATAGTAGATGTGATTCAAAGTAAGACGTTTGTAAACCAACTGAATAGCTCTCTCTGAGCTTTGTAATGAATTGTTAATGCATATGTTCCAGGAGCTCGTGTTGTGTTCACTTAACAGATGTTTGAAGACCAAGGTATTGTGGAAGTAGGGGATTCAGTAGATGTTTTCAGAATTCTACAAAAAACATGCATATCCTCCTTCAGAGGAATCTTAGTGGTTATCAGATGTCTGATTATGTGAGACAAATAAAATGTAGTGAGGCCAATACCTTGACAGGAGCAGGAGGCAGAGAACACCTGAAGGAAGTGTGGCATGGTGAAATTCTTTTTAAGTTGAAGTATGAGGTAAGAACCTTGTGTAGGAGAAACACTTTTATTGATTCTTGAAGGAAGGTTACAATTTAGTAACGTGACAAGGGGCAAGCAAAAATCTACTAGAAGAAGACAAAGAGATGATAGATACTGTGAGGTTTGCCTAGAGAATTAGATATTCAAAAGAACTTTGAGACAAACTGTTTACCTTTGAAACATGAGTTGTTATCAGACTCTGGACAGCCTTACAAGCCAGGCAACTTTATGGATGATTTTGATGAAATATTGGTAGTTTTTTAAAAATTCAAATCTTTATTGGTACATTATGAATACACATCATCATCACATTCAACATGGAGAGTTTGTACCAGAATATGACATGACTTGATTCTCATTTTTCCCCTTCCCCCACCCATCCTGCAACACCCACCCCCTAAGCTTTGTTTCCTTTTTTCTTTATTACGGTCACATTCTTTTTCCCCTCCTTATTTACCTCTACATTCTCTTCCCTTGTAAATATTTTCTATTTCACAATATCAACCATATATACTGGCACTCATTTACATCTTCATTTTCTTGTACCAGAGAAAAGATACATCTGTGACCTATTTATTTCACTTATGATGATTAGGATGTCCTTAAGGTACATCCATTTGAGTATGAATGACTCAATCTTGTCATTTTTAATGACAGACTAATACTCTATATTATAGAAGAACGACATCTCCTTTATTCAGTCTCCAGTTGATGGACATTTTCTTTGCTTCCAAGATTTAGCAATCCCCACCTGAGCTGCTAAAAACATGGTTGCACATATGTTGCTGTGATATGAATCTTTTAATTCTTTTGTGTATATATCTAACAGAGTGATGGTTGGGTCAAATTGAACCTCCAATCCTAGGTTTTTGAGGAATATCCATTGGTAGTTTTTATAAGAGAGTGACACAACTAAGATTTGAAAACACATTTTAAAAAAATCTTAATTTCTCACATGACTTCATAATTATTTTTGACTCTTTAGAAATCATCATCCCAGCATATATAGAATTCATCTTCTCAAGTAAATGGAATGATTACTTTGGTTGCTCTAGACCTTTTTATTGCTTCATTGATCTACCAGTACATTACATCATGTCCAGAATTACTATGCAGTGTCACTTACTGTAGGGGTCCTATATAAAACTTGAAATATATTATTTCATAAGGAGAAAGGAATGTTCATTCTGTGTGTATAGAAGGTGGTGCATTAGGTGAAGTGAGGCACACACAAAATATAACACAGGATATTATAACAAACCACATTTATACATTCAGGTAATGTCAAATAGTATACATTTTGTAGGTATTTGGAGTTTGGGTTTCAGAGGAGTAGAAGAATTAGAAGGGCTTGTAGCTCCATACTGATGTACCATGTTGATGGTACATTGTCATGGAGTGTTGGTAGATCAGTGAAGGGCCTTTCCTAACTTCAAGCTGGTGTCCAGTGCTTGTTTTAAGATAAACCACTGTCATCTGGAACACATATAACAGTAATTGCTTTGGGAACCTGAATTTTTAATTAATTTTGTTACCTAATCAAAAAGTTTTAACTGTTTTGTAGTTTTAAAAAAAGATGTTGCTGAAAATGCTTAAAGACTATAATGAGTACCTTTTTGCTTCTTAAAAGTTGAGCACACCTCCATCCTTTTTTCCCCTTTCTACTTCCATTATTCTGTTATTTGAATAGCGTTTTACATCTGTATACAGAAACAATAAAAATCCATGCTGTTGGGAAATAAGAACCAAATATGTGAAGAAAAGATTGAGTGAATTAGAGAAGGGATTATTTATAAAACTTAGGTGCAAAGGTGCTATAACTTTTATAAGTGACTCATGTATCTGTGTCTGAGTTTTGTAGCATCCACTGAAAAGTAGGAGGGACAATAGGCTTATGAGAATAACACTGTGGATAGCGGAAAATAAACTGGCTGCTCAGAAGGAGCACAGCTCTTCCTAACACCAAGTCTTGGGAAATGTCTTTTCTGTAAATCCTCTGAGAAAAGCTTCATAGATTGTGATGAATAATGAATGCCTTCGAAATCATTCTTACAAGTAAATAGGACAAGCCTGTCTTAGGAGTTTTAAAAGTACATTTGTCTAATGTTTTTGGCTAATTGCTTAATGCCTAAGCAGCATTCAGGGAAAAACTTTTACAGGAGCCAAAAAAATGTATACCAGGCATAAATGAAGGGCGGGGAAAGATTCATAAGTGGGCCAGCCAAACTCTGATGTGCAGACCAGCAACTTTGGCATTGCTCGGGGAGCTGGTTACCCATGCAGATTTTCAAACCCTTCTCAGACCTAATGAGTCACCATCTTCAGGGAACTATTCAGAATGACTCATCGGAAGAGTCTCAGGTAACATAGTGGATATTTAGATATTCCCTCAGCAATATCATTTCTCTTAACTGAGTTTTACATAAACATTAAGTAGCAAGGAACTCAGAGATCTGTCCATGACAAATTACTTGAAGTAAATATCAGGTGTGATTGAGAAATACTGTGTTTCAATAACAAACTCTTATTAGAGTAAAAGTTGCGTTGCCATTAATCCCCCTGAGGGAGTCCCCATAGCTTTGCATACCTCTCCCTGTTCTCATCACTTTTTGAAGTGGGTCTGGCTGATCTTTAATTACACTGTCACAACTGCCCTGATGTCCTGAATAAATCAATTGAAAGTGTTTACCTTCCAAGGTCATTCTAATGCTGGTGAAGTATCAGAAGTTTCATGGTTCCTGATCCAGTGAATAAGATGGGTGAAGACACACTGAAATGTTTTTTTGAGCTTTTCCATTTAATGGCATGTGGCAGTTGCACTCATTGTAGCTTTTAATCACAACTTTGCGTAGAAACTCATAAAAGAGCACTTCCAGAACTACTTCAGAAAGCAAAGAGAATGAGAGGATAAGTATATTTGGAGCAAGGGGAGGGAGTATTTTCAAGAGGATTAGTGACAGTGTGTCTTTTACTGTAATAAAATTTAAACATTCACTATAGTTCTGTAATCATTCCTTGAATCTGTTCTTTTATTGGTTACCTGTAGATCTAATAACTTTCTTATTATCAGAGCATGATGGAAAGGTAATTTTTTCAGTTACTATCTTTATATGCAAAACACTCTGTTGAGTCCTTTGGAAATGTGAACAGGTTGAGAGAATGAAGTAAGACCCATAGAGTACAAGCATAAGGCTATGGCAATTAGTTCCATTCCTGAGCGTCTTTTAAATCACCTAAGAAAATGAGGTCAGAGAAATAACTTGGTATAGATTGTGCAGATAATTTGTAATTGAACTCAAGGTCTTTGTCATGCTGCATCTAGTTTACATTGTTTTTTTTTTAATTTAAAAAGTTATTTATTTTATTGATACATTTTGTATATGCATAATGACCAGATTCAACATTGAGATTTTGTAAAAGATTTGTATTTTTAATTTTAATTTTTAAATTTAAAGAGCTTTTTTATTAATACATGTTTGCAGTACATAGTACTTCAATTCAGTATGGGGAGAAAATACAGCTTCTTAAAAGAAAAAAAATGAAAGCTATTAATAAGGTGAAAAAGTGCCTTATAAATCAGTCGGCTTTTCCATTCAACTCGAGTATTTCCGACAGTGTAATAATTTTGAATCACATCTCCTAGAGCAAGTGCTGTTTTTAGTTGCTATAAAAGTAGGTGAATCCTGCAGTTTTCCTCAGGAGGTAATTAGGTAAGGATTAGAATTTTGCCAAAATAAAGAGAATGTCATGAGTGCAGTTTTTTCCCCCTAAAACAAAAACAAGATTTTATTGATGTGTGGAGGCAGGCCATTTTTATCCCAACGTGTTGTACGAAGTTAAATAAATGAAGTATTTAGCATATAATTGGCTTTCAGTAAATAAGGATTGTGTCAAGAGTTTAATATTAAGCCATGAGATCCCTTTTGGAGCCCACCTTTACTCAATAATGAGATCAAAGGAATGAATTGGAATAAAAAGCTTCCTAGTATACTAGTCTTCCTTGCCAGATGTGACCTCCCCAACTCCAAGAACCTTATACTTTAGTTGGCATTGGCCACAATTTTCTACCCTTTCATACTCCTGTTTGTTTGTCTTCTATTCCTATAGTAATGGAGCCTTTTGGAGAAATCTGCATAGTTTTCTTTCTCACATCTGACTGATTTATGTAGCTGCTCAGTAAATATTCAAGTGAAAATGAATGATGAATTCTTAGTGAAATCTTGCCCACCTGTATCTTTAATTAGTTCCTAATGGCTACCTTTTCAACCTGATCAAAGCCTTGCTAATCGAAGGTGTTTCTTGACAGTGCCTCTGAGTGTTTGTAGTTTTGCTGTTGAGAAGGCTGACATTTACTGGTTCTTATTTTATGCCAGACGCTGTTTTCAAAGATTTGAAAAAAAAAAAAAAAATCAGTGTATCATTTAGTCAACACAAAAGTCCTAGGAACTCTTCTTCTTTCTCATTTTGAGGTAGAGAAACAGTTTTATAAGAAATCAATAATTTATGCAAAGTTGTGAGGCTAGTAGGTGGTAAAGCTAGGATTCAGATTTGCTTTCAAAGTGCTGCTTATTGTTCAGTCATACAAACAAATAAGAGAAAATGAATGATTGGAATATTTGCTTTCAAAGAGCATGAATTAAAAAATAAGCTTATTTCTTATGCAATCCAGTTTCTCTGTGGAAGTTGACTTTGGTGTGATGATCAGGCTCATACCTGGGAAGGTGGAAAGAGCTCCACTGAAAGTTGTCTATATAGGAGTTGAGAATCTGTTACATCAACTGAGCCCACCTTAGCTGGTGAGGGGCTTTCGAAGTCTAAAACAAAAATGGTCATGTTTGACAACTTAACAAAATATATCTCAAGATGAGCCATACCCAACTTCTCTGAAGTTAGTACCGTGAACTTAGATGCTTATACACACCAAGAAATACATTCCAGCGTACCCCAAGATAATCATACAATTCTGGAAGTGATGAAGTTGTACCTTCATGAAAATAATGGAGGGTTCTTGTCTTCATTCTCCTTTCAAAATAATGTGCCCTTTCCAGATTCAAGGTGCAGTAGAGAGGACAAGCTCAAAAGAAAACAAGCATAGCTTCGAATCCCTAGGGTTTTGTGGGGTACACTCTTTCTGTAAAGATCGAGGTCAATTTTCTTACCTTTTCCTATTAGTGCTAAGAAGTTTTGAAGAGCAGTCGAAAGCATATTCCCTCTGTTTTTTGTTCTATTGTTGAAATAAATGAGTCAGGGTACTCTAAGGATTTCTTGGGTGCTTTGTGGCTACTTGTCCTAAAACTTAAGTAATTAAATAAAAATTTTCTCTTTTGAAGTAGTAATTTACCATTTATTAAAAGAATCTGCCCCCCCAAATGCTAGCTCTGGCTAACAAGATTGGCCCCAGAACAGATTTAAACACATTCTCTGGTGTGTTTTTTTTAACTAATATTTTTAAATCCAACATGGACCACTTTAAGCATGAAAAGTACTAAATACTATCAGTGACTTTACTCTTTTCTTTTTAAAATAAAACCAAAACAAAGCAATTAACTGCAAAGGGCTAAATTAAACCAACTCAAAGGTTACATATTTAAATATAAGGGAATAAGAAAGTATAGAAGTTAAATTCTTATAAAAACATTAACTCTTACATTTCACCTGCTGTACATTAAAAAGTACATTTAGTAGCCTAATTAAATTTACATTAAGTTTAACATAACTTTATGGTTCTTAATGTTAGAATGTAATTTTGTCTTATTTGGCTCTTTTGTGCTAAATTTTTTATTTTAAATTTTATTAACAAATTTTACCATTTATGATATTTTTGTCTGTCTTAGTGTTAAAGTATTGTTTTGACTTTTAATTAGAGCTATGTATTATTCAATAAAAAAGTCAACTTATTTATTTCATTATTTATTTAAACCAGTTGTCACATTTAATGAAATCTCTTAAAAAGACGTACTGTATCCAACTGTGATCACTGCTTAGCTAATTTTAAGAAAGATATTATTTATTTACTAAAAGCTTCTATAGAAAATAACAACACATTAATTTTTATGAGCATAACATGAGATCTAGTAAGTCATTTTGAAGTTAGATTCTTATATTGTAGGCAATTTAGTTAGAACTTTTAAAATAATAATAATTGATGCTGACACACCAAGTTTGAAGCATACTTTTATGCTTGGCAAACTTCACCATATCTAGCTATATCTGAGAAAAAAGAAAGATGTCTGATTGATCTTAGAAATGTTTCAGTACCAAGTCTTTGATGACTATTAGTGAAAAAATTAGATGTGTTTGGTATAGTGCCATTCTCTTCCTGATCCTCATCAGTGACATCTGCAGAATGATCTCTAAAGAAGAAAGAATGACGGAAAATGATGACTGTTTCAGAGACTCAGAACAAGCCTGTGAAGTCTGCATTCTTGATTGGGAATCCCTTTACAGAATGACTATCAATTGAGATAATAATTTTAATCACTATGTTTGAAAAAATATTAAAACACATAATAAAAGGGATGATAAGGGAAGTGCAGTAGTACACTCTGAAATATCCCTGAAATACAAAGAAAAGCAGTAATAAAAAAATAGAGGAACAAAAAAGGCATAGGATACAAAAGTCAAAAACAGAATGTCAGATGTAAGTCTTGTCTTCCCTTTTATATAAATGGGTTAAGTGATCTAGACAAAAAGCAGGTATTGAAAAAATGAATTAAAATTCTGAACCCTCTGTACTGTTAGATTTAGTGATACAATTTCATTGAAAGTAAAAGGATGAAAAAAGATATTCCATGCAACAGTAACTAAAAGAGAGCTGGAGTAGCTTTACTAACATCTTTCTACTGTGCTTCAGACATAGTAGTCTTCGAAGGATGAAAATTGTTGCTAGAGAGTGAAAGGTCTTTATGTAATGAAAAACTTAGTCTATGAAGAAGACATAACAGTTGCAAATACTTGAGCCTCTACCAATGAAGCCTAAAATTAACAAAGCAAAGTCTTTTATCAGTGAAGGGAATAGAAAATCCAATAATAATAGTTGTAGATGTCAGCACTCCACTTTTAATAATAGATAAGAAGATAGAAGATTTGAACAGTGCTATAAACAAGTAGGCATTTCTAGAATACTCTACTAACACCATTTGAATTCATATTATTCTGTAGGCACAAAGACTATTTTCCAGGATGAGGCACATATGCTAGACAATAAAACAGATTCAAATGCATTTAGAAAAAGTGACACCACACGAAGTATATTCTCCAACATCAACAGGATGAAATTAGAAATCTAAAGCAGAGGGGCTTTCAGTAAATTCACAAGGCATGGAATTAAACAACACATCTCTAAACACTGAACGTGTCAAAGAAGAACAAAGTAGATATATATGTACAATTATGAATTAAAAAGTTCTAGACATACTTTTAAACAATGTACACTGTCATTATTTAAAGAAAGTACTTTATTAACATGGTGGTATTAGGTATGAGGGATGTTAACTTGTTAAAAATAATATGCATATGTTGATTATGTTAGAGGGACATGGGTCAAAGGTCACTGCTTCCTTTTGAAGGCACATGTTCTAATTTTATTTATTTATTTTGAATACCAGGATCATACTCAAGACTTATCCCTTGTGAAGCAGCTGAGGTGCTACTGGGCTAAATCCTCAGCTCTGATATTCTTATTTTAACAAGAATGATTCTTGTTAAGACATTCTTACTTCTAGGTAAATTCCTGTTAATGGATTTTAATTCTTATCAAAAAGATTAAATGACTTTACCACCTTATTGACATTTCAAAGACCAGACTCAAATTTGTAATCAAATAGACAAAACTGTAAGTCTTAACATAAGCTTAGTTAAGTACTTGAATTTACAAATTTAGCGATTGTTGCTGAACACACCTCGACAGTATGTCTGAATAGTGAAAGATAGTGCATGATTTTTTGTGAACTTTTTGTTGTACAGGTTAGTGCAATTAAGGGTTACTCTAAGGATAGTCAAACAGTATTCCCAGAAATATCTGTGAATGTCCACCATGATATATTGTTAAGTTCAGAGTACATGTGTTTAGGAGTCTTGATGCTAACTGAAAAACAGCAGGAATTTTTATTCTGTGAACTTAATTCAATTTTGATCTACATTAGGTAGTGAAAAAATGAATCCATATTTAGAGAAAATTTATCTCTTTCTACAGAGCAATGAAGAATCAATATTGGGTTTTCCAGTTGACTGAATGTGTCATCAATTATAATAATCTCCATGACTGTTGAAAGGAAGATCAAATTAGATATCATGATATGCACAAAAATGTTGCTGGAAGCAATATCTAAGCTATCTGTTCATGCTATTTTAACAGAATTTGGAGGATGTGGATCAGATGTTTCTTTAAGAAAATCAAAATTGTCACTAAAAATATTATATCAGTTCATAAGTAGTTATATTTTCTGAAAAAACATGTGGCTAGTCAATATTAGAGAGTAGAGTTGGCATCAGAAAGAGCCTATGCACATTCCAATAGTCTGGCAGATGACATTTCTCATGCTACTCAATATAGTGTTTTCAGTGTTTTCTCTGTTATGTTTTAAACTAAAATACTTTAGATATTAACTTATTGAAATATAATAATATGCCCATTATATTAAGGAAACTTGGTCTCCTGTAGATATATTGTTGAAAAAGGAAGATGTATTTTAATGTGATTTCCAGACAATTATGAATATCTATAATAGTACACTTTTAACACCATGAACTTGAGAATTGGTATTTTTTGTTCAAGGTTGGGTGCACATTGTTGTCATATTAGTAATTTTTCATACTGTCTTGTATTAAAATATCTTCGTCACTTTTACACTCTAAAGAGGTCTTTTACCCATGCTTGATATTGTCATGTCATACATATTTAGAGAAACAGTTCTATATTAGTCACAATAGCCAATATAAAGAATCAGTCTAAATGTCTTTATGTGCATGGATACATACAGAAACTGTACTTGTGCAATGAACTGCTATTGAATGTTTAAAAAGAAGAAAATTCTGTTAGTTGCTACAACTTGAATTTATCTAGAAAACATTGTTATGTGAAACAACTAATGCTGCATAAAGTAACTAATGGTGCAATGATCATGCTGCAGATATTTCTTCAACATATTGATTTTGTTTCCTTTAGTAATGAGATTGCTTTATTTCAAGTAGAAATATGTTTTGCTTCTGCATCTTTTACACAGTTAGAGAAACTTAGGGGGGGCACATATCTGCTATTAAAATATAAGAACAAAAACCTGGAAAGCAATTCTTGCAGTATATTTCCCATTCTTTACTTAGTACTTAGTAGAAAGCTGAGTGTCTCAGCTCAACACAATCCATCTTCATGGATTTGGTGCTTTTCATTGTATTGGACTAATTTAAAGTGTGTAATTTTTGATCAATTAAAATTTTTGAGAATTCACTGAATAGAACTAGTGAAAGAAGTAGGCCTATTAGAATTTTCAGAAGTCAAAGAGAAGAGTAGAAAATATTTTTATGAAAGTCTATAGAATACCAATTATGTGTATTTCAGTGTTGTTTGTTTTCCATAACCATGTCCCATTGATACACATACAAGTGGCACATAATTTGCTTGAGTCGGTAGTTTATTCAGTGACCATCTTAGTTGCTTCCTTCACAGTGAGACACAATACCTGATAGCCCAATATAAAAGGAGGAAAGTTTTATTTTAGCTTATCATGACAGTCCCTGTCAGATAGGCTGTGTCCCAGGCAGAAAATCACATAGGACAGTCTGGGAGAAGAAAGTCAATAATGTCATGGAGAAGCCAGGAAGTGGAGAGTGAAGAGGTGCCAAAGAGGGTGCATGCTCTTCTACATGGGACTCTAGTGACCTGCCTCCTCCCACAGGCCCCAGCTCCTCACAAGGTGGCCAGTGCCATGGTGTGCTACACTGGTAGAGCCTCGCTTTGAGCCATGAGGCTATTGGGGATATTGTGTATCAAAAGCCTAACAGTGATTGTCTTATGTATCATGTGCCTGTAGTAATACTAGTAGTCTCTGGCACATAGAATGTGCTTAACAAAAATTTGTTCAATAGCTTGAATTTTGTATTTAGTTTTATGGATATTTAAATTGAATGAATTGTGTTTTTGGTTGAATTTTCAAACATCAGAGAGGTTGCCAGAATCAAAGTTTTAAAATAATTGTTGCTGAAAATCTTTCCTTAGGCTTAAGCTCCTCAATTTTCAAATGTAGTTGATTTTAATTAAAGTTTAAAGAGGAAAAGAAACCATTGGAAAGATATTGGAACTAAATAATTTGCTCCTGGTGAAGAGGGAGTTTATGGTTTGAGTTAATGGTGTTCATTATACTGATTAAAAGCAGTGGTGCATTTTGCCAGTTTATTTTCCAAACCAGTGTTTTCAGTAATGGCAAGTAGTTGGTATTTGATGTTTTATGTGATTAGGTGTTTACCGATGGGCTACTTTGACTTCTTTACTTAAATTGATAACCACTTGCAAGGAACTGATCAAACAAAAGAACAGATTCTTTTCTAGAGTTGGACCATTTATTCCAAATTCCACAGTAAGAAAACAATTGAATAGCTTTTATTGCCACCAGCTGTGCAATGGTTGTTTGAACAAATGGGAGACTAGAGTAACTGTGCAATCTTATTCTATACAGCATTACATGAAATCAGGATTCTTTTGCCTACTACATACTCCCTTTATAGTTGAGACTTACCTATTGCTTAATCATTGTTATTAGGAGTTTTCTGCCCTTTGAGTACTTGTGTGTCATTAATCCATCAAAATTAAGTCTTTGAGAGTTTCAGAAAGATGTACTACTATAGGCTTTGGAGCAAAGTTATTGTTTGTGTTGTAGTCAGACACATACGAGGCACATATTAATGAATATATATGTATTGTGTATATATGAAATGTGTGTACACATGTATATGTACTAGACTGCCTTAAATTTGAAAACCTGTATTTTCTCATCAAGGAATTCCAGGAATTTATATCATTTGGATACTCTAGAGGTTTGGAAAAAAATGAGAAGTAGGTGCTTGAATGTTTTAGGAGGTAATTTTCCAAGCAATTGAACAGGTAGTTAAAAATACCTTGTTTTCATTTCCTTGGCTGAGAAAGTCCTAAAGTCTAAAGGTTTAAAAGAGAGTGGAAGAAACTACATTGAATAAGACCTAAAGTTTGCGCCTCAGAAAAGAGGGCCCCTGCACCATAAGGTCTTCTGTGCCCCCAGATAATGTGTTTGAGATGTGAGTATAGGAGCCAGGTTTGCCTCCTCCTGGTTGGACCTTGCAGTTGATGTCAGTGTGTAGTTAGTTGCATGGTGATTGTGGGTGTACTTGTTGAATCTTATAACTTAGTACCTGTTATCATCAGGATAGAGGGCTTTGTTCATAAAATTGGGCACAAAAGGGATAGAATAAGATTTCCTTACCTTAGTATTAATGGCATTTTTTGAACTGGATCATTCTTTGTTGTGGCATAATGGTTCAATGTTTCATTATTTACTTTTTTTTTTTTTTTGTGGTACTGGGAATTGAACTAAGACTCTTATGCTTCCAAGTTAGGCGCGGTACCATTTGAGCTAATCCCCAGCCCAATGTTACAATATTTTACAAGAGCAACATCTCAGAAATATATCTGAAGTAATATGGTACATTTCTTCTGTGGAATATTGCTGAACAAACATGTTATCAAATCTCTTAAGTAATGTTTCATTAAATAGTATATTTTATGAAAAGTAGGCTACAAAATTAACTTTTTAGTGCAAATACATTTATACAGTATGTGCATATACATTATTAGATAACAAGAAGACTACTAGGAGGGAAAACAGTAAAATGTCAGTCATAGTTGGGCTTTTGGCGATATAATTAGATGGTGTCTGCAACTTTTCAAGAAGTTTGAGAAAAATGTCCCCTTCTTTGGTCTTCTGAAAAGCTAAATAAAATTAATAAAATCATTTAAATAGGTATTATATTATCATCTGGAAATGGCATTTTGTTCATTTTTAATGAAAAGACTAAAATAAATTATGTCATGAAAACTTTCCTGTAATTATATTGTCTGGTACTCTTGTTACATTATTAATTGAAAAGAGTGAACATAACATTAAAATTAATTGAGTATACCAGGTATATTTGGAAGCAATACTCAGTGTATTTAGTAACTATTATATGGGAATTTCTTAAAATGTAAGAGAAATAATTTCTATAAAGTTTATCTGTATTACCAACATCATCCATGGTAAGTTTTTTGGCATACACTATAATTAGGATAATGAATAGAAAGATCTTCCAAGTGTAGAGTGTATGATTTTTTATAATTGATTTTATTGGTACATTTTATATGCACTTTATGATCACAGTCAACATTGAGAGTTTGTACCCGTACCTGGCATGATTTTAGTCTCATTTTTCCCATTGCCCTGCCCATCCCACAATCCTTCTGCCCCTTATATACATAAGATTTTTTTAACCATCAGATTTTTATTTCTCTTCTTTAGTTACCTATCTCTACCCTATTTTCCTTTGAATATTTTCTATTTCACAATATTTATCTGATTTTTTAAAAATGACACATTTTTTGTTATTAGATTCACCTATAGCTGTGTACCTGCTTTTGTACTATATGTAGCAACTTGTTTGTTGAAATAAGATAGACATTTGTAAATAAGTTTCAGATATCTTGCATAAAATTAGATACATCTATATTTGTATAGAGAGATTCTCCACTTAGAACCTTAGGAATTCCCAGTCCACCCAGTGCTCTCATGTTAGACCTTAAAATTCATATAGTGAATATGTATTCAGGTTACCATGCATTTAAGAAGTCAAAGATCCAACATTTGGTAGTAGTATTGCACTTGTAATTCCTTTGATTCAACTGTATGGACTAACTTTGAGTTTTGGAAATGGAAGGTCTGGCATCATGCCCTCCAAACCTTTCCCTTTACTGAAGCTCCTCTTTTCCACCCTAATTCCTCGGTTTCCCTAGATGCCATTCCATGATGGGTCTCTCTGGGTTGATGAGCAGTGTGTCTGAAGCTGTGGTTCCCTTTGCCACAGCCATCTAGCTCAGCCTGGAAAGTCTAGCTTTTGTGTCCGTCTTCCTCCAGGAGTGTGTGTTTCTGTGACTGCAGGAACCAGGGATGTACCATTCCTCATTTTCTCCAGCATCTCACACAGTGCCAACCACATAGATAACGTTTAGTAAAAGTGTGAGAAATTAGTCTGTGTTGGAAGGAAGGGCCATCATAGCAGCCTCTTTGGGAAGAAAGAACGTGACACATCACAAAACAGTCCATATCACAGCGACATATGTACACTCGTGTTTACAGCAGCTCAGTTTGTGATTTCTAAATCTTGGAAGCAACCAAAATGTCCATCAACTGGAGACTGGATCTTAACATTCAAAAATAATGTTTCTTTTAACTGGAAACTTTTTAATGCAGATGTGAATCCTACGCCACCACATCTTCATATGTGGTTCTTTTATAGAATGGAATATTATTCTGGCATTAAAAATGATAAGATTGAGTCATTCATACTCAAATGGATGTACCTTGAGGACATCATAAGTGAAATAAACAGGTCACAGATGTGTAAATATTATATCTTTTATCTAATATGAGAAAATGAAGATGTAAATGAGTTGTAGTATGTATAGTTGATATTGTGAGATAGAAAATATTTAGAAGGAAAGAGGGTGTAGGGGTAAATAATGAGGGGAAAAGAATGTGATAGTAATAAAGAAAAAAGGAAACAAAGCTTTACTTTTAATACCAATGTGCTGATATGAAAATTTGGAATTTTGGAAATGTGAATTTTAGTGACGTAGTATATTATTATGTTCAAGCCCTTTTCTTAGTGTTTATTTTTTTGGTGGGATGAGTACTAATTATTCTGACAGTTATAGGATTCACATCTGCATCAAATATTTTCCAGTTAAAAGAAACATTATTTTTGAATTTTAACAGTTTGGGATGTGTCCGTTTCTCATCTGGAAAGTAGTATGGCAGTTTCCTCAACATATTTTAACCTTGTAAGTATGATTAATTATTGCTTGACAGGGGTATATTTAAAATTTTTAGAAGTCATAATGTGTGGTAACAAAACACTCTAAAGAAAGTCAATGGGATCAGAGGTAATTTTTTTCTGTAATAAATATTTCCAGATACTTTATTGAGTTGGATTTTTAAAAATATGTTTTAAAAATTTTATTCTTGTTTTAGCTTTTCCTTCTTGACATTGCTTGAAAGGCTACCTCCTGCAAATTTTTCTTCCCCTTCTTCGTGTAGTTTCTTTGGAAAAAAGTCTCTAATTTTGGATAGTTTTTGTCTGCATTTTTTCTCATATTTATCTTAGCTCAATTGAAATTAAAAGCAAAATAGTAGCCAATACTATGTTTATATTTCACCATCATTGTATAATTGTATTTCTCATTTAACTGTAACAACATTTCTGAGGGAAGGAAATTAGTCAGTTTGTCATTCATTTATTCATAATCAATATGCATATAAGGAGCACTAAATGTAAAATGTATAATGAGATATATACACAAGGATAAAGATGTATTTTCACACCTGGAGAATGCTATTGACATAACACTAAGACCATCCAAAAATTTAAAAGAACCAGGGAATAAATCTAATAAAAATATAAAATATCTTTATTATTAAAAGTCATTTGAAAAATTTACATAAATAGAAACAATTACTGTGTTCATGGATAGAAATAGTTAATGTCACAAATGTATTAGTTTTCTTCAAATTGAAGTGTGGTTTAGTAAAATTCTAATGGAGGTCAGGAAGACAATTTTTAATAGGATTTGATAAGCTAATTTTTGAATTTATATGGAAGGGCAAAAAGTTGAAAGAAAAGACAATTTCAGTGAAAGAATAACATGAAGAATGGCATTCTAAGATGCCTAGCCTTAAAGCTATAACACTTTATTATGGATAGCAAAATAGACCAGACTGGAAGGCCTAGAAAGATTGAATTACGTGTGGCACCTAGATATATGAGAGATGTCGTATTGTGTCATGACATGTATCTGTGTGTGTATGTATGTGTGTGTTGTGTGTCCCTTACTGGGTACATCATCTCAGGGCCTTGCAGTTGTGAGGCAGGTGTGGTACCACTGAGCTAAAACCCTGGACCAGCCATGCTATTGTTGATCAGTGGGAAAGGTGTGAGTTATTTTATAAATTGTCTGGACAAAAAAGTGAATGCACCTTCACTTCATAGAAACATAAAAGAAATTCCAGATGAATTAAAGGTTTAAATTGGAACTACAAATTAGAGAATGGCTTTATGAGACCATGAAAGAAATTTTCTAAACAAAACTTCAGAAAGCACAAATTTCAAGAGATGGATATTTATAAATAAAAGTTATGAACAGTAGGTATGACAAAAGCATTCAGGATACCAAAAAGAAACTTAAGTTATTCAGTGGAAAATATCACAAGTAAAAATAGTTCCCAAGTGAAATACAAATTGGTACTAACTACCCAAAATAAGGATGAGAGAAATTCACATTTCAGCTATAATGATACACAGTTTCACACACTTTTCGTCTGAATAAAAATGTAAAGTTCAGCAATACCAGGCACTTACATAGCTATGGAGCAGTAGAACATTTTACAATAAAAATTAAACTAGCAACAATTGAGAGGACAGTTTTACATGAGTACATGACCCAGCTACATATCTGTGCAGGTCCCACAAGTGCACTGGTAGATATAGTCTGCAGAGGTGGGCACAGATGTGCAAAGAGCAGTGGTTAATCAGTGCTGTTCTCTCTCTGTCTTTTTTTTTTTTTTTTAAATTTCTTGAGACAGGTTCTGGCTTGGTGGCCCAGGCTACCCTCAAACTCTTGGCAGTCCTTCTGCCTCTGTTTCCCAAGTGTTGGGATTACAGGAATGAGCCACCATGCCCGGCATTGATATGTGGTACCAGGTATTGAACTTGGAAACTTGCACTTGCCAGGCAGATGCCGGATCCACTGAACTAAATCCCCAGTCCTGATCAGCATTGTTCTTAACACTGAAAAATTAGAACCAACCAATATCCATTTAAGGAAAATGACTAAAAAATTTGAGGTTTTTTTCATGCTGTGGAAAGCCATGTAACTTCGATAATGACTGACCTAGGCATGCAGATACTATGGATAAATCTCAAAAATATGTTTACAAAAACTGAAAACCCTACATACTTTATCATTTATATAGAGTTGAATATATGTGCAACACTTCCACACATTGTTTTAAGATATAAGGATAGGAAATAAAATCAAAAGACATGCTTACAAATGATCAGTTCTAAATTCTAGAAATGATTATTTGGTGGGAGGGATACAATCAGGGATGGATGTGTTTGTGACAAACTTCTTAAGGGTGGTGGCTTTGACACCATTTATACAACAACCCCAAGCTTGTGTGTCTATTGGAGTGCTGTCCTGAATGTGAGACATGAACAGCCAGGTGTTGTGACCACCTGAGCTCTTGGTGGCCCCCAGATGGATCCACACCAGTCTTCCTCGTCGCAGTTGATTAGCAGTCATTCTAACTGCTCAGGCCAGAACCTTAGGAATAACTGTTGCATGCCATCTTTCCCTCACAACTCAGATTCAGTCAGAAGCTCTTGTTTGTGCCTTTAACACAACCAGTTGCCTAGTATTCCATGTTACTTTCTAGCTGTCCCACTGAAAATGTGTATCACCAGATCCATTGGTGAGATGCAGGCACCAAAATCTTTTGTTTGGAGTCCTGAAATAGTCTTCTCAGTGGTGTCTTAGCTTCCACTGTAGCAGTTTCCCTCAGCGGATATTCAGGGCTTGCCAGTAGTTCCCATTTCCTTCTAGAAAAATCCAAAGCCCTGCAGTGGTCCCCAATCAGTGACAGCCTGGACCCTGTGACCTCTCAGCATGTTCCCTAAATCCCACTTCTCTAAACCTGTGTACTCAGTATTTATTGATCCTGCCTCAAAGGCTCCTGTCAGTACTTCATCTTTGGCTTTTTCTGTCAATCTTCATCGCCATCTCCATGAATGCATCGTTTCACAGGTCTATCACCTCCTTTAGTTGCTTTTTTTCATTTAAATAATATTTTCTTTTTAAAAAATTGTCTTTTCTATGAATTGATTTTATTGATACATTTTATATACATATCATGATCACAGTTGTCATTGAACATTTGTACCAGCATATGACACATCTTAACTCTAATTTTTTCTCATTCCTCTACCCATTCTACAACCCTCACCCCATATGTACATAAGCCTTATTTCCTTTCTTTTACCATCACATTTTTCCTTACATTATATACCCCTACCCACCTTTACCATTTGAATATTTTCTATTTCACTGTATCTGTCATATTCTCTAGAACTCATTTATATCTTCAGTTTCTCATACCACAGAAACACTATGGTATTTTCACATCTGTGACCTATTTATTTCATTTATGAGTATATCCTCAGCTGTTTTTAAAATAGTGAACAGCAGTTCTTCTGACCCGAGTGCTACTCTGGTCAAACTCTAAAGGCACAGCACCGGCTTCCATGCTTTGCTTTGTATTTAACCCTCACTGTTTTCTTGCACACCTACCACTAACCTTTGTTTTGTGTATACTCTGTATTGTCTGTTTTCCAGGCTAGCATACTTGCCCTGGAAGAGAGAGGCTTTGTGTCTATCTCCAGTGCCTAAAAAGTAGCAGTATAGTAGACTCAATAAAAATGTTTTGAGTAAGTGAATACACAGTCATTTTGTTCTTCTATCTGTAATGGAACAAATTTTTAAAAACGAGGAAACAAGTAATAGTATAATGGTAAAAATAATTGCATACCTGGTGGGTATTCATTTCAGATTCCATATCTTTCTTTATGGTGAAACTTGACACCATTTCTCATTGGTGTATGCTTGCAAGGCACAATAATTACATTCATCTTGGGGAATTGAAACATAGGCAGGTCTCATACTAGTCACTTTTACTTCCCCTTCTCTTCCTGGTCCCCTTGTCATGTGGGCCACTACCATACTAGAACTGGAGTTTCTGAGAGGCGGAGACATACAGACCCGGGCTGCTCATAGCAGTGAAGGGCGAGCCCAGGACCAGCCAAGGCGGAATGCACCTCGACACCCGCTCTCCTTTCGCACGAGCGTCACACTTTTATACAACTGGTGCAGAACACTAAGTCCTCTCGCACAACCTACAAATCCGCTCAAATCCCTCCGCTACTATGTCCAGCTTTTCGATACTGTTGTAACAGTCCTTTCTGTAATTGTATTTTAAGTGTGACACTTAAGTCTTCAGGAATGTTCAGAGCCATGATTGATCAAGGTGCTTGCATTTTGAGGAAGGAAATCTCTCTCTGCATACAGTAGGTCTCCTGATTTGCCATTTCTCAGTTTGACAGAGCACTTTTAGAGGCTGCAGGTTTTAATAAGAGCGAATACGTGATTTTTTTCTTCCATAGAAACTAAGTAGTGTTACATTATAATGAAATAATAAATAGTTGGAATGACAGTGTGTCCAATTTGCTTTACTTCAGGACCCAAATATAAAACTAGAAATAATGCTTACTTGTTTTAGTCTCTCTAATATGTAATTCAAAACCTTTTAAATTGGAATATATTTGCTAAATGAGTTTGCTTATGCTCAAAGTTGACTGACAAAAGTGGTTTACATTTTTCTCCTAAAAATTTGTTTTTTAATCCTTATTTTATACGTTGGATTTCTCTCTCACCCTATCACCCAAGCAAATTTCTCCCAATTTGGAAACAATTCTACTTTTTGAATACCAATTTTATTTTTCTCCTAATATTATTGTCACCACTCCTTCAGTGTCTTGGCACAAAACTTAGGGAAAAATAAACAAACCAAAGAATGAGCTTTGTGTGGAGTCTGCCCTGGAGGAGACCCTGTTTGGTGTGAGAAGTACACAGAAACACCTGCAGGATGACAAGAGGTCTGTGCTCAGAAGCAGGTCCCTGGCCTGTGGCACTGAATGCCACCTCCGCTCGCAGGGAACCCTGGACAAGTTGGCAGAGAAGAGATCTGAGCTGAGTCTCGAACAGGACCCGTGAGTGAGTTCGCGGTGAAAGAGGACAGAAAGGACAGGCAGGCAGAGCAGCAGGTGCAGGTGAGCGAGTGACAGGTGTGGCCTGTGGAGAGGGCTGAGAACTTACTTGTACCCATGGAAACTGTCACAGTCACCGTGCGGGGGAGAGGACAGGTGGAGCCAGGGAAGCAGGACTTTCATTTAGACTTGGATTTGTCTTTTTCTTCCTTTTTGGTACATTATGCCTGGCTGTGATGGCTCACTTTGTACCATGCCACAGACATTTTCCAGCCGTTTGAGAGAAGGCTCTGGCGTTCATTTTCCCCACTTTACTTTCTCATTTCCTAGCAACTTCTTTCAATTGCCTTGATTAGTTTCCAATTATTAGAATTAATTTCAGTTACCGTGTTCAAATGATTTTTTAAAAAACATCCTAGCATTCAGCCAACTAAATGACTATCCAATTTACTAATTAATAGGAAATGCTTCATAGTTAATTAACATACTAAGAGCTTAAATCAAATAAATCCATCTCTTTATTTGGTCAGTTTTACTGTTGTAGAGATTTTAACGGAAATTTGTAAGCAACTAATGGATCTTAGTCCTTTCTTGTGCCAATAGCAGCATACTTGCTACCTTACATCCTAACTTCACTGCCTTCCTTTTACCAGCTGCATCCTACAGACAGAAAGGAGCGCCATCTTGAACTTCGGTAGAAATCACTTGCCTTTTGAAGTAGTTAAATTGTTGCTTAACCTGCTGTTCCTCTTTCTGAATATCTTGGTAAAATTTCAGAGCATTTTAAAAATCACATATTCCTCCTGCTTTCAGTTGCAGAAAGTTAGCCTTCACTTCTCAATCCCAGGATCTGTGAAATGGGTATTACATCTCTTGTATATTTCAAGACATTAGCCTCAGGTCCAGAAACTTTGCCTAAATATTTCAGAGGTAAGTTTTTCTTTTTCACATGTAGAGCAGTTTTTTAAACCTTTGAATGGACTTCTTTATTAAAATAATGGAAGAACTTGGTAGAGGAAGAACTCCCTGGGAAGAGGTTAAATATTATAAATAGCTCTGCTGAGAGGGCAACAGAGTTCTTTATTGTGCTGTTGCCACAGCAGCACCAATAATTCAAAACAAGGAAATGGCGTCTGGTGTTTAATATAAGACAGACTTTTCCCTAAAACTTCTGTGGTTGAGGGTTTTTCAGGGATCGGCATGTTTATCTACATGTGTCTAAATTTAGACCTACCTTTTATGTAATATGGTAAAAGAGAAGTTTTTAAAATTCTATAAGATGTAGTTATTTCTTCAGCATGTTTAGGTTCTAAATTGACTTTAAAACATCAGGAATTTTCCATGCTGAATAAATGCCTCAGGACATTGTGAGCACGTGCATATGAAAATAGACACAATCTTTTATGCATTTCACATTTGATTTTAAAAGGTCACTTCGAAAGGTACAAAGAAATGTTTAGTAATTTAAGAATGGAAAATGATTTTTTTTCCTATTGAATACTTACCCCTATAACAAGAGCTGTCTCTGGGGTGAGACTTGGTACTTTATTCTTAAATTCAGAAGCTGGACACTCAGTACTGAATGTGGGATTTTAGAGATCTTTAAAGTCAATGTTAGGTCACTTTAGAAATAAATTGGAAAGAAGTGGAATGTTGATCAAGTATGTGTGAAACTTCATCATTAAATTATCCTGAACTTTACTAAAAATTGTTTTACACAATAAAACATATTTACAAGTAAATATTTAAAGATAGAAAATTCCATTTTATTAAATGGTGTGAAATACTTCACACAACACAGTTCTGAGACCTCCTTCTTTTGACATATATGTATTTGCTGCTGGGTTTTTTTTGTTTGTTTGTTTGGTTTTTTGTTTTTTTGAGACAGGGTCTTGCTTTGTAGTTCAGGCTGGTCCTGAGCTCAGCCTCAAATTCACATCACAGCAATCCTCCTGCCTCTGCCTCCTAAGTGCTGGGATTACAGGCATGAGCCACCACACCCAGCACTGTGGTATGTGGTACTGATTGCTGCTGGGCGTGAGTCTCCATGCCCAGTGTTGTATGTGGTTACCGGGAAATAGAACCCTGGCCATTGTGCTTGCAAGACAGGCGCCGGAACCAATGAGCTAAATCCCCGGCCCTTGCTGCTGTTTTTCATCTGACTGCTTACAGGTTTTACCCTTGTTACTACCAAAGAGTAAATGTGTTAACAATCTTCATTGTTATGAAATAAGAATAAAAAAATGACTAAGGAAAGTTTCATATTCTCACTTTTTCTTACAGTGACTTCCTGATGACAATTATGTACAAATCTCAAAATGTATAGGTAGTATGTGCGTGTGTTTGCATTCACCCATTTAATAAGGACAAGTGTTTAATAGGAACTAACTTCACAAAAGCCTAATGCACATTCTGTATGTCAATTGGTCAAATATTGATCTTACAAGAACATTTTGCTGAGGAGTTGTTTTCTATTTTTCATTTATCTTTTCTAGTGTTGAAGGGGGAATTCTGTGTGTTGATAGGGGAATTCTTAGGAATTTAAGAAAATAATTTTGAATTACCCTTAAAAAGGGCTGAAAATTTAAAAAAAACAAACAAATGAAAAGGAAGTGAAAATGTATTCATCCACTCAGCAAATATTTGCTAAGGACTTTCTTCTGTCATTTATGTTTCAGTCCTTTGGATTTAAAGATAAAAAAAACTCATGAAACTTATTCGGTGAAACAACTATTGAGATCTTTTAATATTGTTATCACTTTTCCTGTTTAGTCATTTTATTCAGGGCCTTTACTCAAGGGAAAAATCAAGAGTTTTTATTATTACTCTTACCTGTTTTTCTTCACCTAGAGTTGTGTTTTCCAAATTTGAATAAAATTTGGTGTATTTTTTTGTCTTAATCTTATATCCATGCAATTGTTAGTAGCTGTCAAAAGAACATTTATGAAAGACAGGAAGTAGAACTAAGTCATTGTTTATTAGCATTTTTTATTATTTCAGTTTTTACTTTGCATTAGTATATGTTTGTACTGCATAATGATTACATTCCTTGGGAGAAATTGGTACCTGTGTATAGTGGATCTCAATTATTTTTTCACCCCATTTTCTTCCCTCCCTCTTCTTTCTCTCTCCTCTCCCTTGATCTCCTGATCTCCTTCCTATTTGATCTCCCTACTTCCAATTATTTATCCTTCATTTTACTTTTTACTCTATTTTTTGTTTCTAATATAAGAGAAACCATGAGTTATTTAAGCTTGTGAGTATGATTTATTTCACTTAAAATCATATTTTTAACGTGGATCCACTTTTCAAAAAGTGACTTGTTTGTCCTTTCCTAGGGGAGCATAGTACTTCACTGCTATAAATGTAACTTTTTCTTTATCTGTCCACTTGCTTCAGGCTGCTTCCAAGACTTAGCTGTTAGGAGCTGTGCTGTTACACACATGGTGTGCATGATGACTCTAATACGATACCTTTAGAAGAAAAACTATATGATGGAATTTCTAGTTTAAAAATTTTAAAAATCCACTGCTGTATGGAAATAAGCATCAGGCTCATACCCCACAGGTGGTGGTGTTATTTCACTATTTCCATCACCACCTCCTGGCCACTTTTGGAAGCTGTGCTACTTTGTCTAAGGGATGCCGTGGAACAGCTCTTCGGCTGAGGCTTTCTGGCTGACAGCCTTGTTTTCTTTGGTATTACTGAGCATCAAGACATGCCTTTGACTTCTGTTCCTAGCTACGCTCAATTGGAGGAAAATCTTGCATGGGCTTTGTAGCCAGCCTTCCTGTGCACACTCCCCGTGCTTTGTGGAGCCTGCTTTTATAGGCACTTTCTGTCAGAGAGACTGGTTGACACAGGATTCTCTGACATTTAGCCTTCAAATGATCAAAATGAAGGACCTGGCACAGAATTTCAGGGAACCACTTCCTTAATTGATTCTCTTTTCAAGTAAAATGCATTTCAAGGGCTAACAGCGTAAGATTGACTCCAGGCCTTCAGCGTGGATGAGGAATTCTTCTGGCTGAACTCTATAGCTAATGCTCAATTACCTCTGCTTCTTTTGAACCATATTCTAAACACCTTCCTTTGTAACCATCACCTTGCACAGAAGTCTGTATTTTTAGCCTTTAAGCAGAGCTCAAGCACTGTATTTAGACATCTGACTTAAAGACTAAAAATTTGCTCAGTGAGTAGAACAAATGTTCAGAAAATAACATTTCAAGGTTAGAGTTAGTGTCCTGCATAAAATCCTTTTTCTTCTTTTTCTCTCCCTATTGAATATAACATAAATAATGTACCCTGACTGGCTTTCAAGATTAAAAATCAGAGAACACCACCAAGCTTGGAGAGGAAGGAGTAATTAAAAATTGAAGGGGTTTCTGTCAAACAATTGTTTGCCTGAAACTAAGTACACATTTTATTCCTGATTCAATAGGATTGTGGATCTGAAAAGAATTTTAAAAACTATATCATAAGCTTTTAGAAATAGGGCCAGAATTAGAAAAAGAAAAAGGATAGCTGTAGAATAAGTAGAATAAGTCTACAGCTGCCATAAAAAGTATTAAATGATGCAAACAGACACACACAGGTACACTCAGAAACATAAAACTAGAAACACACACGGAGGCAGTGGATGTTCATCTTGTACTATGAAGAACACAAATTGCTTCTACTAAATATGATAATCATAACTACCAATGTTTGACCATTTTACAATATATTAGCTACACTTTATATAAATTAACTTTCTCTAACATTCATAGCAATCCACTGTGTTAGATATTATAAGCCCATGTTGTAGGTGAGAATAGCCAGGGTTTAATAATATCCTGTGATGGTGCAGCTTATAAGTGGTGGTAGATTGTGAATATTTCATAGGAAAGTTCAAAAAGGCTGGAGGGTGGGTAGAAAAAACATCACTGCCACAGTTAGATCAGTCATGTGTTCAAATCCCGTCTCAGCATTAGCTATAGAGCCTGGACAGTTGGTACAACTTGCATTTTCTTAAATGCTACTAGGATTTTTTTGCACATTAGATAATCAATCAATCTGAGAGTTAAAGAGTTCTTTTGTAAATAAAAGATTATGAGTCAGTTTTTTTTTTTTTTTTTTTTTTTTGGGTACTGGGGATCAAACTCAGGTCCTTGTGCATCCAAGGTAGGTTCGCTACCGCTTGAGCTAAATCCCTGGCATAAATCAGTTTTAATGCTTTCTTTTGTATAGTTTTTTTGGTCATATTCAATTCTGTAGTCATATTTACATATAAATTTAAAAATAAAATTTTCCATATAAAATCAGTATGATCAATTGGTATTTTCTGTTTACAAAGAATGTGTATGATGCCAGTTGAAACAGTGCTTGCACACACATGCTTGCACACACATGCACATGATTTGCGTTTTGGCTGAACCCCGGGCATGTGGTACTAGCTGAAGCTCTGGTACTTCTTCAGATTCAAAGTTCAGAGCTGCACCGCCCCCACTTCCAGTGCAGATAGCACAGCCTCCCTTACTCACCTGTTGTGTACTTCTCCCTGTTATGCATTCTCCCTCAGCCTTTCTTTCTTCTACTGTTGTAACCAAGAAAGAGAAGAGAAGCTTATTTTATCTGATTCTTAATATATTTCACTTTACTATCTCTTTCTGGCTTTGTTGTTGAGCATGTCTGTAATTTTAAGACTACCGGCAAGGAACAGTATGAATTCCAAAATAGACATGTTGGTGTGGTGTGCGCTCCTGGCTGTGTGGTACAGCGTACTGGTACCCTCCCGCCCTCCACTGGCCTAGTGTGGTGGTCAGTGCTCCTAATCCTAGGGGAAAGCAGTATCCTCAGCTATCAGTCAAAAATCTAACCCTCAAAGTGTGATGATAACTAAATGAGTTGAAGTTTGTCAGGGTTTTGGTATTGTGGGGACTGATGGTTTCTTTCTTCTTCATTCCATTTAATTCCAACATTTATCATTACTGTTGCTTCAAATAACTTTTCTCTTATTCATTTGAAATAATTTGGGTGTGATTTTTAGCACTGTTTTGAAAAGTAATAAAATTATGTAGAGTAACTAAAGAGGAGATAGCTGATAATAGTTTGTATATTAAATTGATTTTGTTCTAAATTTTCTGGATTGCCAGTTGGGCTCCAGTGGAAAAACCACAATAAGTTAAAACAGTAAGTTAAAATCCCTGAAACCAACTCACTCTCTACATTAAAAGATCTTCTTTTGGTCTGTTTTCTATTGAGTATGTGGAGTAGTTTTATGTGTGAAATGTGAGTATAAGTGGCATGTGTATATTTGTGTTACAAGATTTGATTATAATACATATCTTTGTAACTTACTGAACAATGAATTGTGACTATTTTTGTGACATTAAATATTTTTAATGTCATAATATGTAAAAGTTTGTATGGTAATGCACCATAGCATTATATCATAATTTGTCCCATCACTCCCCTTTATTGTCATATGTAAGTAGACTATTGGCAATTGTTCCATACCATTGTGACGTACCAGTACATTCAACATTCATTTACATAAGTTGTCACCCACATCATTGACTTTTTTTTCCTAGAAATGATTCCTTGATACAGAAACACTCTCAAAGAGTGTGAACTATTTCAAAGATTCTTGATATACTGTGACAGATCCCTCTGAAAGGTGTACCAATTTACACTCCCATTTACACTCCTATCATCAGTGCTTTTCACATAATATACTTGTCATCAGCATTTTACCATCAATTGATGGGTAAAATGTTAAGCTTTTATAATTTTCATTTATTTGATTACCAGTGAATTTGAATATTACACACTATGTTTACAGAGAAATGCACACACCTGTATGTGTGCACACACAGATTTTCTTTCTTAGCAAGTAATTAGATATGTTGTATTTCAATGATAGTTTTTTAAAATTTGAATTTATGTCAGTAAGCAAAATATAATCGGGAGGCAAAAATAATCACCTTAGCAGTAAATTCAGTCAAATGCTGAAAGCTTTTTAAAGAGACAAAGTTGGGCTGCTTCCCTAAGAAGAGTGAGCATCCTCGTGCTAATGCTCATGAGATTTTCATATCTGCTCTTATGCAGAGCAGTTGGTAATTTTGTTTATCCTGCTTTTCCCAACAATGTTGAACTAGCAACTTTCAAACCTGCAAACATCTGCTTTTGTAATCGAAATCGAAAGATACAACTGAAGGGAAGATTTAATTCACAGAATGTATAATCTTCTGATTATGCAGAATTGAAATGGATAAACTTGAAATCATATTTAAGGACTCATGCTGCAGTCAGCATATAACTTAAGACAGGAGAAGGGGTGACTTTCCTTTTGAGATAAGCTCGATATGTGCTGGTCCTCTGTGAGAAACACAAGGAAGTCATTATCTCCACAAAGTCCATCCTCATTTCCATACTAAATTATCTGGGTTCCAAAATGCTTTTGTGCAGCCTGCTGGTGCACATTTGTAAATCACAAAACACATCAATAGTAATTATAAAATTTAAAATATATAATATAATATATATAAATAGAATATATAATATATATTATATATAAAATATAAAATTATAAAACCCTAACTTTTGTAATAATATTTTCTAGAGATAGAATTATTTATTTATTTATTATTGGGTGGTACCGGGGATTGAATTCAAGACCTTGCACTTGCGAGACAGGCACAAGAACCATTGCGCTGTATCCCAAGCCCTAGAGATATAATTTTGAACAGACTGAAAAAAAAGAGAGAGAGCAAGATGACCTGGGCCTAGGGGAAGAAGGAGAAGGTAAAAGAAATGAGACAAAAACATGGACATTCCATATAGGCAATAAAAGTTTTGTTTCCATCAAAGTTCTCTTCTGTTTAGGTTTTTTTTTGTTGTTATTGTTTTTGTTTTTTTTTTGAGACTGAGTCTCGCTTTATGGTTCAGGCTGGCCCTGAGCTCAGCCTCCAACTCACATCACAGCAATCCTCCTGCCTCTGCCTCCCGAGTGCTGGGATTACAGGCGTGAGTCACCACACCCGGCACTGTGGTATGTGGTACTGGTTGCTGCTGGGCGTGAGTCTCCATGACCAGTATGGTATGTGGTTATCGGGGATCGAACCCTGGCCCTTGCTCTTGCAAGACAGGCGCCGGCACCACTGAGCTAACTCCCGGCCCTGTGGTTGTGTATTTTAAACAGGCTTATTCATTATTATTTTTCAACGCATGAGCTTATGTTTTTCAAGATGTTGTGTTTGGTACTGAAGATGCACACCTTTGAAACATTTCTAATTAAATATTTCTGATTTGAGGAAAAACAGTTTTCATAGGAATAAGACTTGGTCCAAGACTTAGCAGAATGAAGGGTAAGTCTGGCTTATAAAGGAAATTTTACAAAGTGTTTTCTAAGCCTTAGAGAAAGTTAATAAAATTTTACTGAATTCAAACACGACTCAGCTTCTAATATTAATTTTGTAAATAGGAAAAAAAGTAATGAAATTACCGAAACACCTTCACTTTAAAGGCTGACTTTATTATTATTAATGTCATGGGGAAATTTACTTATTTATTTATCCCTTTTAAAGCCCTGGGTCCTTTTAATTTAACTCACATTACTTTAGTGCTTTGTGATACACACTCAGATTTGCTGATATGGGCTCTGGTGACCCAGTGGAGGGGAAGAAGAGTGATTTAGATAAAACACAAAACATAACATGATCAGTATTATTACCTGGGAACATCCTTTTTGTGATTTGCAGCTAGCTTCACTTTTACATGAGTCTTTAACCAGTGCCTGAAATAGAGTGAGAGTGAATTTTGAAAGGAATTTCATTTGTTTGTCCTTTTAACTCTGATCTTTTCTCAATGTGCTCCCAGAGTTTCCCATCATGTAAAAGCCAGAGTATACTCTGTACGGCTTCTTTTTCTTCCTTCTTTCCTTCCTTCCTATTTTTATCATGTTCCTTCCTTTCTTTCTTCTTTCTCTCTCTTCCTTCCTCCATCTTCTGTCTCTCTCTCTGGCAGAGATTATGCCAACCTGAAGAAAAATTTAGTGCCATCTGAAAAGTGTTTACTATCTTTTAAATAAAAATTTTATATAAAATATAGGTGTCCATTTTGTCTTACAAGTGTGAAGAATATAGTGGCACATACCTATGAGCCCTGCACTCTGGGACACTGAGGCAGTAGATGACAAGTTCAAGCCCAGCTTGGGGCAGCTTGGTAAATGAGTGCCATCTGTATGAATATAAAAATGGGCTTAGGACATGGCTCAGTGAGAAGGCCTAAGTTCAATAGCCAGTAGTGCAAAAAAACCAAAGTGGGAAATTGTCTTGATACCAGAGGAGAGAATCATGGGGAGAGAGCTGGTCACAGTTGTGGCTGCATGTCTTGGTTGGAGCATGTTTTCTGCTTTCTACATAGACTTTCCCATCTTTCCTCTACTCCTTTTTTTTTTTTTTTTTTTTTGAGACAGGGTCTCACTTTGTAGTTCAGGCTGGCCCTGAGCTCAGCCTCCAACTCACATCACAGCAATCCTCCTGCCTCTGCCTCCCGAGTGCTGGGATTACAGGCGTGAGCCACCACACCCGGCACTGTGGTATGTGGTACTGGTTGCTGCTGGGCGTGATTCCCCACGCCCAGTGTGGTATGTGGTTACTGTGGAATTGAACCCAGGCCCTTGTACTTGCAAGACAGGCACCAGAAACCACTAAACTAACTCCTAGGCCCCTTTCCTCTACTCTTAACATCAGCTTGACTTACAGTCCTGAGTTTTTGTAGGGTTGGGATTGATGCTAGTTTTCCACAAGGCTGTACTGACCCCTGAGGGATATTTGAGGGGTGTTTTCTGAGTGTTTTGATGGTTGGAGTATTCAGTAGGCTGAGCTCAAACAAGTCAATGATTCTGTTATATGAGGGACAGATCTGTCCCTGCAGGAACCTTCCCTATGTCCTGCATTCTTAGATGTCCTTTGGTACATTTGCATCTGTTTATTATTATCTGAGTCAAGCAATAAATCCTGTTGCACAGAAAAAAAAAAGCCTGTTTTAATTCAAGTTTTGTGGACATTGAATTTCTTAGGGCTGGGTCTACTATGTCACTTTAGGTAAGATTTTTTTTGTTGTTGTTTATTGGAAAATTTACTACGAATTGTTCATCATGTGGAAAACACAACATTACACTATCAGGATCCCTTTTTTAGCATGGAAAAAAGAATATTGTGGGCTGGAGATGTAGCTCAGTAACATGAGACTTGCTTTATAAGCTTAAGGTCCTTAGTTTGATGTCTGGTACTGTAAAAAAAACAAAAAAAAGAAAATTGATTCTGATTTAAAATCTTTTATGAATAAAAATAATTTCATGCCTATAAAATATTAATTATTATTTATATTCTCTTTTATATCCCATAATTTGCTTTGGCATGTTATTTGTACTTGAATTAATCTTATTCCCTTTTTACTTTTATCATGTACCTGTAAGTCTGCTTTATTATTTTTGTTCCAAAACTAGATTTTTATCCTAATGTTCACTCAACCACCCAGTTTTTCAGATCCTTGCAATCATTATTTTGTATGTGCACATGTGTAGTACTAAGAATTAGACCCAGGGCTTCATGCTAAGCTGCATCTTTAGGCCTTTATTTTGTTTTTTTTAACAGGATCTCACTAAATCACTGTATTGCTTAAACTGAGCTGGGATTTGCAATTCTGCCTCAGCCTCCCAGAGTGCTGGGATTGCATGTGTGTGCCACCGCCCTTGGTGTGCTCTTCCTGTCAGTGACTTTCTCCCTCTTCTTCAAGGACTGGTGCATTATTACCTCTCTACAGTTCAGATTTATGCATTGATAGTAGGGGGCAAGCACCGTAAGATTTCTTAAATGTGTAAATACTTCCCTGAGAGCATTTCAGTAATTTTTTTTTAACAGCCTGAAGTGTAAGTAGATTGTACAATTACAGTTTCACTTTAGGGGAGTTAAAGAGTCTTTACAAAACACTTGTTTCAAAATTAGAGCTTGTGCTTGGGCGGTTTAATATTCTGCCTGGGCATCAAGGATAGACACTTTCCATTTTCTAGAAAGATGTCTTTCTTTTTAGAAAGATATCTTTGAGATAATTTATGGCTAAATGGAGGAGATGGTGAAGTATGCTGTAGGAGTTTTGTGTGGAGCAAGGAGGCCTTTTGGGAGGGGCGAGAAGCTTCTGGAAGAGGCTGAGCAAGTGCTGCTGGGCCCGGAGCTTGTGGAGACTGTGAAGAGTTAGAGGAGGAGATGGTGAGGGGAGGTTCCATCTTTCCATTTTGCTTTCCTTTCCTTTCTTTCTTCTCTAGAACTCTGCATCTTTTCCTTTCCTTTCTGAAGACTCCAACGTGCACGGATATCAAGCTGCAGGGTCACAATTGGGAATGATTGGTTTGTTCTTACTTTGACAGCCAAATGTGAGGCACCCCAGTGTGCTTAGAATTGTATATGGTTGCTCTTTGGGAGGAATAATGGGTGGAATCTCAGAGTCAGGTGTTGTTTATATTTTATTTCAGCATAATTTTAAAAAATCTAATTAGAAAACAGACCTATAGAGGTGAAAAATAAACATAATCTGTCATGAGAGTTTTTCTTTGCTTCCTTTATTAGGTAAATAATCAGAGTTGGGGGAATATTAAGAAAGGAGGGGTAACAGGAGAGTATTGCTGGTTTCCTTAGCTTGCTTTAGCTTACTAAATTTAACTCTTTCTGAGAAGCCATCACCACATGCGAATATAATATAACTGTCAGAGTTTAACTGAAGTAACATTTCCTCAGCCAGTAAAAAGCAAGGGTTAATGAGCTTTTGGAATGATTTGGTTTTCAGACATTCTTTTTTTTCTAATTCCATAATCCTCAGATATGGTGGGAAATATACTTCAAAGTGAGTACTACGGATTTAACTCAAATGCCACCCATTTAAGTAGCTCAGAAAATTGCCTGATCTGGGGATCTGGGGTGACAATGTTTTATATATGTTGCAGTCTTTCAGAGTTGGATGGAAACATCAAAAGCATTTTATTTCATTGAAATCTGTCTCTGGCTCTGTATTTTCCTCTCATTTGTTGCAGAGCTTTCCATCCAGGACACATTTCATAGCTGCTTCTTCGGGAGTATTTCATTTCCCCTCATGCAGACACACATATTTGTTATTCTGTCCAGTGCTTTAATTACTAAGCTCCAAAGGAAGACAGTGGTCTGAGCTAGAGCCCCAAGTTGTGGAAGTTTCTACATCCGGTAAACTGGCTTCATTCCAGGGCAGAATAATTTATCAACCAGTAAAACACCAGCCGCTTCCCACACGTACTCAGATCGCATTAGAAATCACTCCCCTTCCCACCCGAACGGAGCGCTGAGAGTGTGGAGCTGACAGACATTCTCTCTCCTCCTTCTCTTCCTCCTCCTCATTTTTTTTTTGAATCGCAAGCGTCTGTACTCTATTAGGCTTCTTATTAATAGTAATAAGATGTTCATTCATTAACTGTCTCAGGTCTACAAACCGACAGAGGCATTTCCCCCCCTTTTTTGCTTCCTAGTTAAGCTGTCTTTATAAAGTTGTGCTGTAGCAGAGACATGAGCTGGAAAGCTGATTTTGTGACTGTAGCATCAGGTACTATTTAACCAGTGGGAGGGACTGATAAAATTAGCAAGTTGACTAACCACTTCCCTTCCTTGTGGCCTTTTAATATTATAACGGATACAGAAAAGTTCAGAAGGACTGGGCTAGTTTGCGAAACCACCGCCGCACACTTTGGCAAGGAGAAAATACACAACAGAATGGGTAAGTTTCTTTCTTCTAAGCTCTTCAGAGAACTGTGCAAAGGAGATTGGGGTGGTTGTGTTTTCAGTTCAGCTATGCAAATAATCTTTCGTGATTTGGGGGCTGTGAAGAGATTAACCTGTGAAGGGGAAGGAACAAAAGGTTTTTCAATCAGCAGCAGGAGCAGCAGTAAGACCAAAAATTACAGTGAACAAAATTTTAAACTCTGGGAATATCTTCATTGTTCTAAATAGAGAAGATTAAAAAAAATTTTGGGGGGGATTCAGAAATTAGTAAAATTTTTTAAATTGTAAGTTCCTGTTCTGTCAGTTCCTGAAATTTAGTGCCCTCAGCATGACACTCTCCACCAAACTTCAGTGGCCTCTGGACCCTGACCAGCTGAGGGTTTTCACTTATCTTCCTTGTGGCAGAAATGTTTATTGCTTGGAACTTTTATTCTTATGGGAAATTTTAAGCACAAATAAAAATAGTGACAACTTTTTATGAATTCTTCACACAGCCTTCACGCACTTTTCACACAGTCTCCCAAATTATAACTCATAGCCCAGGTTACTTCGTCACACCCGCGTTCAGTCTTGTGGAAGTGTGATATTTTGACATGTGTCTATCGAGAACATTAAATGAAAGATGATTAAAATACCCCGAACGATCATGCCAGTGCAGTAACTTAAGTTTTAGAGAAATATTATTATAGAAGATTGAATTATGAATCACCGAAAGTCAGAGTTTCCAGTGATTGTTTTCCCATGGGGAGCAGGAATGTGGAAACTGAGTTTAAAATCAGGGATTCTGGGCTGTTTGGGGTCGTACTTTAGTTTCATTGCAATAGAATATCATTCAGGGAGTTTTTACATTTTTAAACTGTTCTGTGCCTCAGATTCTTCGCTTGGACATGAAAGTGATACTGAAATCCTGGGGGTGAAGGGTGATGAGTCAGTGCGGGTGAAGAAGGTGAAGATCCCCGGGAACATGGACCGCGCCCGTGTGTCAGCCCCGGTGTTGTTGGCTGAGTGACGGGTGATGGGGTTTTGGGTTGTTCATACAGAAAACCAGATGTCATGCCTGGACACCCTTGGTTGCCTTCTGAGCTGTGCCTCCCTCTGATGCTGTGACACTGCCTGGCCGGGGCTCCTGAAGACTCTCCCTCCAGCGCTCAGTTACTTCTTTCTGTCCCGGCTTCCCTGTCCACCCTCTTCCTTGGAGAGGGCGAGAGACTGGCCCAAGTTCTCGGAGCCAAGAGAGCAGAGCTGAGGCCGGGGCTCCGGGAAGCCCTGGGAGGAGGTGTGCGTCTGAGTGCACATCGCTCTGCGGCCCCTGGGAGGCTGCTCACCCCAGCTTGGACCGTTTTCCAAAGATCTCGTAAGCTGTAAGCTTTATGGGTAACTTTTACACTAGTAATGAAAACGATGGGTTGCTGAGACTGACAACAGATGGGGAGGCAGAAGCCTTTCCAGTTCTGTTCCTTCTTTATGTTACTAACCATTCCTTGGATACCTGGCATTGCACCGCATGGCTTTCTTGTTTAATCCTCCAAGTTTCTCTGTGTGATACTTGTTAGTAATGTCTCTTTTAATAAATAACAAGAATAAGTGGTTAAGCAACTTACCTTAGATGACTCAGCTAACACTATACAAATGGGATTTTGTTGCAAGTCTGTCGGACTCGGTGACTTCTTAGTGCATCCGTCTAGGAGGAAATAGGTGTTTTCCAATATGTGCAATCAAAACACATCCATGGTTTTGCTCTTAGCCTTCACGAGGGTGAAAATTATCAGTATTTCTTTGAAGCAAACTGTACGGAAAGCTTTGTCTCGTTTTCCCACAGTGAATTTTCCTAATGCCTAATTACAAGCTAGACATTTGTCATCAGTCTTGACAAATCCAGAGGCCGGTGGGGGTGGAGTACCCACCGTCATGAAGTAAATATTGAGCTGAAAGGGTAAAAAAAAGAAGTGCTTCTTTAGTAAAATAACTCTGCCTCAGTGGTAGATTTTATTTTTAAGGCTGTTTGTCTCTTTTGGGTTTGTGGAGAAGATGGGTGAAATTCATCTAAGTCAGTTTTTGAGAACAGGCCCTGCTGTTGTAAAACAAATGATAAACATGGATGCACTGCAGAAAGAAAAGTTGGCTCGATCTTCAGGGAGGTGCTGAGGAGAACTGGGACATGCACAGTCAGACATTTTCGAAACCTGGAATTGACTTGCTGTGCTTTCTCTTTTAGATTACTGGTGCAGCTGCAAAAATAGAACTGAATGTGTGAATGAAGAGAGAGGTTAATTTCACAACTTCGGAGAATTTTCTTCCCCTCCAGCAGAGTAATGGCGCTTTTAAAAATCTTTCCTTCATTGAAGTAGGGGAGGGATACTGTCTGCCATTTGCAGCTGAAAACTCCATACAGATACAAAAGATTGACTTATCTTTAACCAGGTGATCTGCAGTCTTTCACTTTTAGTTTGCTTTTCCTTCGTTGTCTGCAGTACTTTGGTCACGTTAAGGGCATCAGACAAGCTGTACCTATGAGACCATTGGAGGGGATTTGAAGTCATGTTTTCTTTTTTACTGAGGAGAGAGATGAAAGAGTTGGAGCTGCTGTGGATGAGGGAGTGAAGTGGGAGAGGCTGTTGTTATAAAGCATCCTTGGATCCTTAGACCTTCGAGGAGGCAGAGGCTCTTGAGGGCTGGTGATGACTGGCTGTTTCCGGGAAGGATTCCACCGTCTCTGTCTGCTCTCTCTTCTTTTATCTCCAGTACCTTTGTTGCATAAGAACGGATCACTTACAACCCCTATATGGGGTTCCAGGTTGGGGATTTGTCTGTCTCTGTATAAGGACAGATTGGGAGCGTGATTTACCTTCTTTGTTGTGCACTAATGTGACTGGGACACCCACTCGATTACCTGGTTCCAGGGCCCTCGTGTTTGGAGATGAAATGTGTTATAAAAACACCTGATACATTTTAAAATGAAATTGCCTCTGAGAAAGAGCAAAGGCCAGTGTGGTTGAAACATATGAAAAAGAGGAAAATGGGTCTAATTCAATTAATTTTTTTTATCTTTATTGGTACATTAAATATACACATCATGATTGCACTCCATAATGGGGATTTGTACCAGTATAAGACACAACTTAATTCTCATTTTTTCCCATAGCCCTACCCACCCTACCTCAATTAAAATTTTTTAGCTCTCTCCTCTAACAAATAAAATTTTTGTATTCACTTTTTTATAAAATGATTGATGTATGTGCATTGCATGTGTGTATATTCATAGCTTTAAGAAATTTCTTGATATTTGTGACCACAGTAAAAGAAAAATAGTTTAACTATTATCAGTAAAGCCTCTTATATGAATCTCTACCTACAGAAAAACATACTTCTGAATTTTTTGTTTATTATTTCTCTAATTTGCATTAAAATCTATTACATATATATGCATCACAAAACATGGTTTAAAGTTAGTTTTAAAAATGTTTGTACCTGCATGATAGATTTCCAAGAGTGTCTGGAACAAATAAAAATCAGTGCCTTTGAGAAAGGTGAGCACCTTGCCGAGAGGCCTGGTATCAGCCTGGGGGACAGTGGCACCAGAAGGAGATGGACACCCCTGTGACTGTCAGGCTCTGAGGAGAGGGAGAGGTTGAATGACAGGACCACAGTGCTAGAGTAGTGGGCCAGAGTGGAGGGTTCACCACGGGTCCTAGGCTGGGGCAGCGTGGGGCTGACTTGTAAGCTGTACCTTCTTCCAGGGAGACTGTTGCATTTACTACCTGGGTTTGCCTGGCCAGGACAGCAGGACATCGAACAGTCTGCCCTGTCCAGACAATTCTCAGTAGAGACCTGAGTCAAGAGAACTGGAGATAGACAGTGCACAGACTTTCTTGAGGGACAGGAGTTGAGGAGGTGAAAATGATATTAAGTTTCGGGAGTGTCCATAGGTAAGGGTGAAAATAATGTGTTACCCAAAATTCATTTAGAACTTTTCTTATTGCTTTTGGCTTATTTTAAAGCCTTTTATCAGTTTATTGCAAGTATGTGCTGTTTTTATTGGTCTTTATATTACATGTCATTATAAGAGCGTAATATATCAACCTTGGTTAGAGTTTTGTGACAGTAAAGAAGGTATGGTTTGGTCTGGTATCTTTAACAGTTGGAACATGTTTTTAATCCTGATGCAAAGAGATTAATTACAAGAAAATTTGGCAGTGACATCAGTGCTAGGTAAGAGTGGGCCAAGAGCCAGGTTTTTTTCTAGGACTTCCCTTTGCCCTATTCTTAGTTTCTTTGCTCCTAAATTTTCAACATAGGAAGGTGGTCTAGTGTGCACAATTATTTGAACTATTTTTCCTGCCTGTTGAGCATCCCTCCTTTTACTTTCATGTGTCTCTTTCCTACCTGTTGGGGCCAAAAACCACAGCTCTCCTGCTACTCCTGCTTCTCTCTCACTTCAGTTAAATGTCGCCATTATGTGCCACTCCCTTTTCTCAGTTACGGATGCAAATGTGTCAGTTATTAGCAGTAATTCACTATCCGCTGTTATTGGCCTAACATATGCACTTGCAGACAGTGTCTTCTGGGCATTTCAGTACCAGAACCTAAAGTAGCGCTCTGTAGTGCACTACCCAGGTATCCTGGCACATGCATACTGCATTGGGTAACACATTATTTTCACAAGTGTTTTGACCCATATTTTCCTAGAATGATATTAGAAATGGAAAACCTCAAGTTTTACACTTTTCTTATTTCAAATGATTTCCTGAAAATAAGTTTTTACTTTTAAAGTGATTAACTTTTAAAAATTTATTTATTTCTTTTTACTTAGTTCATTCCTGAACTGGTTATATCTTAAAGTCCATTTTTATGTGATCATGTTAGTACCAGTGAAGCTTTAAGGCATTTGCTACTGATGTTCCTTGTTTTATATAACCCATTTAAAAATTATAAATGTAAATAATAAGCTTATGGAATGACATGTTTAAAAACTGAAATTTTGCTGAAAACACTGTATTAGACTTGTAATAATATGACAAATGAAAACTCACAAAGTAGGAAGTAAAGTCTATTTACATTTAGCATTGAATCTGGTTTGGAATGGTACGAGTTAGATCTCAAACTCTTTGAAGCCAACTATTCTAGGGTTTTCCAATGAATAAAGATATTTGTATAATTAAAATTCCATTTTAAAAACTGAATTAAGATGACAGTAAAGAAAAGAACAGCCTCAGGTATATCACTCTGCATTTTAAACTGGTATATTTAATGTTTATGCAAGAGGAAAATTTTTAAAAGTTTTATTTTAAAAAGTGATTAGCACCTTGGCTGTATAGCTCCTAAGATTTTTCATTTTTTTTTTTTTTGTAACACTGCATAAGATTTGAAGACTCTTTTTTGCTTCAAAATTTGACCTACTTAGAAAAGTTCTGATAATTCCAATGCAACATATTCTTTCAGTTTTGTAAGTGCCTTTGGGTAATATATTGGAGAGGCAAGTAATCTCATCAAGAAGCGTAATGGACCCTATCACATTTCAAGATATGTTTTTTTCTACTATTTCTGCTTTAAATTTAGTTCTGTGTTTAATGATACCACACTTGACTGGTGAGGGTGCTTTTCCAGTAGTTTAACTCTCTGCCATTACACATCTTTTCTTTGAAGTGTGGTGCTAGAATTTTATTTTTCCAATCAGGAAAAAAAAAGAAAAAGATTCATTCCTATTGAGAGATTAGTCACTGACTGAAACTCGATACGAAGAGAAAAAAGAATTGGTGCCAGCTTGAGGGTAGGAGCAGCTCTGACATGGTCAGGACATACAGCTGGTCTGATGGAACAGGAAGACCCCTCATGACCATCTGCCCTGGAAGTTCAAGTGGCAGAGGACAGGTTCCTCATCTACCTTCGCCTTAGCCAGCACTTTTTCCTTGGAAACTGTGAGCTGCACATTTAGTCAGAAATGTTAAATTTTGATAGCCTCTCAAGAGACTCTCTCGACAAGTAAGATATGCTTTATTACCTCACTTTTACCAATATTTCATATCTCAAGAGACATAAGATACGTGCCTTGGAACCAGATATCCCCACCCTGCATCCAGTTTTCCTCCTCACACAGTAGCTTCTCTTAAGACATACTGACTTTTCTGAAGAATATCAAGAGTAAAATCTGTTTTGCGGTGAAAGATTTCCTTTTTTTTTTTTTTTTTTTTTTTTTTGTCCTAGTGATTCTGCATATTCCTGTGCTCCTTTTTTTTTTTTTTTTTTTTGAGACGGTCTCATTTTGTAGTTCAGGCTGGTTCTGAACTCACCTTGAACTCAGTAATCTTCCTGCCTCTTCCTCCTAAGTGCTGGTGACACAGGAGAGCAAGGCCTGGATCTCCTCTAAGAACACGAGCTCGTGTTCCCAAAATTTAGGAATAAATTTCAGGAACAACTGACAGAGGTTTGAGTAGGAAAAGTTTTATTGGATAGAAAGAGAGGGAAAGAGAGAGAAAGGGCTTCTGTCTAAGAGAGACAAAAGGGGGAACCCAGAAAGGTGGGTAACCCAAGGTCATCTTTTCTAAGGGTATTTAGGGGCTAAAGACCACGATGTGGGATGGGTTTAAAGGAGGATCCTCCAGTAAAATTCAAGGAGGTGGAATCTCGACCAAATGGGGTTCAGTGAGAAGTTAAGTCATACAGGGTCCCTCTCCCATCAGGAGGCCCTTCTGGATGGGCCAAATTCTTGGCCCTTTACCCCAGGGGTTTTAAATTACTACATACCTGGGAGGGGATGGATCTAGACCCTTAATCCTTCATTGATGTGATTGTAAGGCTTTAATTGGTCACTGATGTTCTTGACAGTGTCCCTTGTGAATTTTCCCCAAGGGCCTGCCCTATCTGTCTGCCTATTATTTTTACCTATAATACTGGGATTATTGGTATGAGCCACCACATCCGACATTGTGGTATGTGGTACTGATCGCTGGTGGGCAGGAGTCTCCATGCTCATCTTTGTTGTGTGTGGTTACTTGTGTTTGAACCGAGACCTTGAGCTTGCAAGGCAGGTGCCAGAACCACTGAGCTAAATCCTTGACCCCAAAAGTTTCCTTTTTTGGAGAAGCACAGTGAACTGTTTTAAATGTGGTTTATATAAGACACTTAAAACAATATCAGATCACACATAAACTATACTCTGTACATTATATGAGAAAAGACAATTCTATAGCAATAAGTTAATGGAAATTATTTTTATATCAAAATAAATTTAAACTACACTGTAAAAACAAATATGTTTATTGCAAAGTGATTTAATCCTCTGTTTTATTCTGGAGATTATTTTGGTTTCATTTCTTATATTATTATTGTTTGTCATTTGTTTATTTTTGCGGTGCTAGTGATTGAACATAGGTGAACATAAGAGCCCGGTGCGTGCTAGGCAAGCTATACCTCCAGACTCTAATGAACTGAGTTATTTCTTCAGTTTGAAAATATCTTCCTAAGTAAATATCTTAAATATGAATTTAGCATTCTCGAGCTGTATATAACATGAGGTGTTCCAAATAAACAGAAAGTTCATATTAGAAATGGAGCCTTATCTTGTTTATGCTTGCTAGTAAGGAAATTTTCTGTACAGTTTGAAGACAAAGATGATTTTATATGTGTAAATGACAAATGTATTCTTAGCGGAAATACATTATTTTGCTGTTAAATATTTGTTTAAAACTCTAAAATCATGATTTTTATTTAATAATAACAAAAAGAGCTTATACCATTCTTCATGGGCCATGCTGAAAGAAAATAATGCTTAATAAAGAAGTAAGAAGAGTTAAATTACTTCTCTAAAACTCAAGTTAATGTAAACATTTGTATCTGTTGAGAGAAAACATTGTTTTCTACAATCGGCTTTCTAAATAAAATATTTATTTCACATACATTTTGATGACCTTATGTTCACTTTGCATAAAATTGCTTAAAGAGTGTCCCTTCAATTTATTTCCATTTTGAACTCTCTCACTTTTCAAGGTAAGCATCTGAATTATATCTTAAAGACACAATATCATGAACTATTATCTAGGAGATTTGAAAGTAGAATGTCTATATTCTCATGTAAGGTAAATTAAGCACAGTAACTGAAGTTGTGTTTTATGATAGAACATGAAATTGTCTTATTTTTCAAGCTGAAAATAATTATAGAAATAAGAACCTAGACATATTGTATGTATTTTTTTCTTACATTAAGCAATCTAATCCTCTATTTTATTCCAGAGACTATTTTAGGTTTCATTTAGTATCCTACAGGGAGAGTAAATAGCATAAGACTTTCTTTTATATTACTCTTAGGTATTTAAATGCAGAGATAGATACCAAAATTCTGACTTCTATTGACTTTGAATGTATGAATTTGCATATATAAAATGTATAAAAATGGAGGGGTATATAGACAAAAATTCCTATATTATCTGTACTGTGACTTTGCTTCACAGACCAAGAAATCAAAATAAATTTGCTTTCAAATGAGAAGTTCCAACCTTTTCTCCTCTGTTTGCCTCACTAGACATTAGTTTTTCATAATAAGGGTTCATAAATGATGCAATGGAAAAGGTCTTGTTATTTAGATATTCTCATGTGATAAAGGCCTAACACGCTTGTGTCTTCCTATTCCCTCTCACCCACCACTAAATTCAATATGTAAGAAAACAGATCTTATATTTCTAAATTTAGTACTTTGTGTGTGTGTTCATGTGACCAAATAATTCATGTAAACAATGTCAGTGCTGAGACTACTGCTTTAGAAGTCAGTTGTTTAGTTCTCCCAAATCTAATGTTGTCAGGGGTTGAGAACAGAGGCCGTGTCATCGATTGGTGATTTCCTCAAGTAGAAATTGAAGAACCTGAGTTTAAGAGCCAGAGCTGTATAGCAGTTAGCTAGGAAGTAGGCATGTGTGAATAATATTCCCATCCTGTTTGATTGCCTGCATTCTTGGGCAGCACTGCTGACTTTATGCACTTAATTGCCACTTGTGACATACGTCCGTACACACTCCTCCCAGGAGGATTCACTTGGCACCTGTAGTTTCTAAGTATCATTTTAGGCAAAAATTAGAAAGAATTCAGGTAATGACCTGAAGCATGCTATGTATTCTGTTTTAATTAGGGAATTGTTAGCATGCTCAGTGTGGTTTAATACAGGATTTGGAGAATCACCGAAAGGGAATTGGTCTTGAATTTTAATATGTGACTGATTGAGTGACATTTGCAAACTGACTGTAGTTTTCAGAACCTCAGTCTCCTCATCTATAATGCCTATTTTGTGAGGTGGAAGTGAAATCACTCTCTCTCTCTCTCTCTCTGCTTTCCTTCCCCCTCTGTGCAGTGCTAAGCAAATGTTTGACTTTTGAGCTTCACATTCAGCTCATGAAAAAATCTAAATGTAATCTTCTAGAAGATCAAGACAAATTGACTTGATGAGTATCAGTGTCCTCATCTATAAGGTCTACTTTGTAAGCTGTAAGAAAAGTAAAATGAAATAATTATGTGCAGCTGAAAATCAACCTTCTATAAGCCAGAGGTAGTCTCTAGCCTTTAGCTCGGGGGTTGAGGAATTGGGACTATTCTGTCTTCATTTGTTTGAATGGATTAAGATACTTACAGCAAAGGTAGGTATTTAAAAAATATTATTTTATTTTATTTTTTTGTTCTACCAGCTATTGAACTTGGGACCTTGAGCTCCCAAAGTAGGTGCGATACCACTTGAATTAAATCCTCAGATCTTGGTTTATGTTATTTTTATATAGTTCTGCATCTGATTGTATTACTAATTTATAATGACTCAGACTTTAAGTAACTTTTTCTTTCAGTTTCTAATTTTTCACATGTCACTCAACTAGATCAAGTGTGGTTTTATCAATTGATCATTTCATGGATTTTTTCTAAAAGGTATATGGTTCAGTGAATTCAGTAGCAGAAAGAAGCCATCTCAAAGAAGAGATTGAAAATTTTTACTGAGAGTGTGACAACTTCATTCCCGTCACAACATGGCAGAGTTATCTAGTACAAGGAGCTAAGTTTTTAGAGATGGTGATGGGGTAGTTATAGAATGAGATCTTACATTTTTAATGTTGAAGAATGTAAATTTCCAAGTCTGTGGTGGAGATTATTAGCTGTCTACCAAAATGCATTCCCGGTTTGCCCATGGAAAAAGATTTGGAGTCTCTCTTGGAGGTTTATGTGGCCATGTGACTAAGTTCTTTTGAACAGAATGTGAATGGTGCGGGTCACTGCTGCATAAGAGCTTTAAGACATTAATTCTTCTCTGTACCCTTTCCCTCTTGTATTCTGGATCCTCAAATGGTTATGATCCACTTTTAATCACACATTGACAGTGAGGCTGTAGGAGATGTCAGAGCTGCAAAACAAGAAGATCATAATTAGTAAAGGTCCTGCCAATCTGGTACAATATAAAGAAAGAAATAATCTTCTTTGTTGTTTAAACCACTGTATCATTTGTTTTCATTGTTACAGCTATTTAATTTAAAGTCTGACTGATACAGGGCCTTATAGAAGTTGGTTGATCTGGGCTCTGCTCGTCATTATCAGTTAGATTAGGTTTCAGTGTCCACATCTCAGTTCCTTTGTCTGTTACATGGTACTATTATGGGATGGTGTAAGAGTTAACAACCTCACCTTTACAATATATCAGATACTATACAAAGTGCCTTTTATACCCTGTCATTGCAGGACAGGTTATAATTTAGAAAAGATTATCTGGATTTTATGAATGGGAACACTGAGGAATAGGGATTGTCAAGTACTTTTCAAATGTCTGGAGCTAGTCTGGATGGAGCCTGGATTTAAGCTCAGACCACCTGACCCTGGAGCTTGCAGTCTTAGACAATGCCACTTGCTTTTGGCACAGTGTCTGGAAAGTATCAGTCATTCTGTAAACCGGTAATAGTGTTATTCCCCTCACCTTAGATAGACACCTGTATTTAGTAAGATATCAGGGACTGTGCTGTGGGGATTCTGAGGTTGTGTAACAGGAGACATAGAAATAAGTTACTACAGAGCAGATGCTGCCTGAGAGCTTGGAGAAGTAGCTTCTGTATGACAGAGAAGGAAAGAGGGATCAGTAAGTCTTAGAAATTAGGTCATTTTTTATGAGGTCATGGAATATGCCACATTTCACAATTTATGCTAAATTAATATTTGAGGGGACACACACCAATTTCCATGTAGACAGAGCAGGGAAGCTACTTTTACACATCTCCAAAGGAGCCTTGTAAGTTCTTGGAGTAATTCTCTAGGAGGATGAAAAGTGGGTTGGGGGGGGTCATTGAGTGGAAGAGGCTGAGGATTCGACGTGCTGCTGTGGAAGTTTGTATGCATCCCCCACCTGTGCTGATGGACCTGTCTTCATGGGAAAGGCTACTTCAGTCATCAGTTTTATTGAAGGAAAGTAAAGCGTTTAAGAGCTAGAGTTTCTCGATGCGATCAGATGCCAGCTTTTCTCCCGTGCTCATGGTGAAGGAAGGAAGACCTTCTCTGAGCAGCTCTGTGCAACTCTTTCTGTCCTGCAGATTCTGTTATTCTGGGCTCTGTATTTTTCCTTTCTAACTCCAGTGTTGCTTCTGGTGTTTTTTATTCATGTGTTATCTTTGTTTTCACCTTGACTTATAAGAGTCACAACAGCAAAAATCACGTCTCTCCTCCCCGCCAACCACTGTGCAGATCTCACAGCCCAGTACCTGACTCATACAAGAGGCTCGATGAACGGTTGCTGAATAAGAAAATGGATGAATAGTATTATTTAAAAGAAAATAATGTCTTTTTAGTTCATTCAGTGTTTCCAACTAACCCTGAAAAAGCAGGAAAATGAAAGCATGCTCTGGAACAGTGTGCTCCCACTGAAGTCAGAAATCTGCATTCAGGCTTACTGGTCTTTCCACTTCTCTCACTCTTCCCATTCATGTCTGTCCAAATGATCACGTCGATGTTAGGCAAATAAAGTGTAATTTCCTTTGTATCTGCAAGGTTTCTGGTCTGTAAGTCAACCTAGTGATTTAGTAATTCCAAGCCATTTAAAAGACAAAGAATTCTGTGGGACCTTTGTGGAAGATTACAGAGAAAGTTTCTGATCTTTGGGGTTCAGTACATTCTAGGGAATGAACATACTTGAAGTCCTTCAACAAGTGGAAGAAAAATATTTTTGAAACCTACAGATATATAGATTATGAGCATATGATAAATATTTCAAAATGCATATTCTTAATTTAAATATAATTATAATCACTTTGCTTAATTTATGCTTGAATTCCCTAGTTCAGTGAGATTAGTTAAAATGTGACATTTACAAAATTAAGCCAATGTAGAATATTTTTGTATGTTAGATATTCTTTCATAGTTGTGCAGGTTCGTTTAACAATGTAGGAGAAAATAACTTTATTTAAAAGGAAAAATTTTAAACTTGACCTCCAATCGGTACTTACTGAAGCTTCAGAGTTTGGGGGGCCAGCCATTGTTGTAAAAACCAGATTCCCTCTGAAAGTGATATCTGAAGAAATTTAACAAGTAGCATTGAACTTATATATTTTAAAGATATAAGAAAGTTTTAGTAGCTTCTTTGGACAATTGCAGTACACTACTTAGTGGAAAAAGAAATATCAGGTGTATACAAACTGGAGAGAATATTCTGATTCTTTCACGATGACAGATGTAAGAAACAGATGTAGGAAATAGATAAATCCGGGATCTACACTATAGGAAAGGTTACAGCCACTATTTATTCATTTCATTTATGTTGAGTCTTGATTTCACCTCAAGCTGAGAATCATTATGAGTTTTCTTTTGTTTTTTTTTAGGTTTTTTTGAGACAGGGTCTCGCTTTGTGGTTCAGGATGGCCCTGAGCTCAGCCTCAAACTCACATCACAGCAATCCTCCTGCCTCTGCCTCCTGAGTGTTGGGATTACAGGCGTGAGCCACCACACCCGGCACTGTGGTATGTGGTACTGGTTGCTGCTGGGCGTGAATCTCCGCACCCAGTATGGTATGTGGATACTGGGGATCGAACCCAGGCCCTTGTGCTTGCAAGGAAGGTGCCAGAACCACTGAGCTAACTCCCGGCCCCAAATTATTATAAGTTTTCATGGGTAAAGGTAAAGGCAGAAAAAGTAGGGCCCGCCAAATGCCTTCTTACCATCATGTCTTCAGGTCCACTTCATCAGGCAGGTCTTGCATGTGTGTAGCTACAGAAACTGAGGTTCAGCATGCCCAGGGGACCTGCGTAAGTTTACATGGTTGAGGAGGAATTGGCAGCACACCTTAACCCCAGGCTCCTGCTCATGTACTTGTTAAGTCTCTATGTGAAACTATACCATTCCTCTTTAATTGTCTCCTTAGAAGTTTATTGAGACTGTGACCAGAATTATTGTAAAATTACACTTACTTTATTGCATTTGAGAAGAAGTGAAATATGTAATTTCAAGGGTGGTGAAATGATGAACATTTCATGTAGTATTTATTTTTCTTTGTCCAGTGTACAGTTATCGTTGGTTTAACACCCATTTCCTTCAGGGTCTTTCTAATGAGACCTTGCAGGTTTTCCAAAAAATATATTGTGTCAGTGACAGTTTATTCACCTTACATAGTTCGAGGAACTGCTTGTTTAAATTTAGATACCATCTCTGATGGAATGTTTTGACAAAGTAATACCAGTTTGATACTATTTAAAATATTTTGACAGATGGGAAAATTGTTTCAGTCTGAGTTGAGCAATACTTTATAGCAGTATTTTGTGACACAGAAAGAAATGGTAAAGGTAGCCTCACTGTTCCCAAAAATACCATCCTTCCATTCTCCCCGAGAAGAGAAAAACCTCCATTCAGTCATAGATAGCAGTATGTGTACTGCGTATGTTAAAAATTCAGGCAATTTAAAACAAGAGTGAACATCTAGAGTCTATTTCCAAACAGGGGAAATTTATTGTTCTGTAAGCAAACAGAATTTAAGAGCTTGTATAAATCTTCGATGTGAGAGAACTGATTCAGAGCCTTCTCATGTCCTGCTGAGTTTGCTTCCACTGAACTGAAATCACTAGAATTTGAAACTTGGTTGGTTGAAAGGGAAATCCTCAAATCCAGTTACTTCAATGCTTCTATGTTTCAGCATGATATTTTAATATTAAATATTTCAAAAACAGTTGCAGGGGAATACAATACAGCTGGTTCTCATTGATAATGCTAAACATTTGTGGTGAAGAGATACAACAGGGCAGAGATCTTATTATTGTGCTGCCCTGAACTTGCTGGCTAGAAAGGCAAGGTTTGCCCTTCTGAGTCAGACACTGATAGAATCCAACCCTTTTGCAGTTGGAGGGGCTTGAACTTAGGGCCTTCACACTGAGCTATATCTCTGTCCCCTTTAAAAGAAAAAAAAAATTGACATTAAGTTTAGCTAAGTTACTGTTTACTGAGGCTGGAACCGAACTTGCAGCTCTCCTGCCTCAGCTTCTCAGAGTGCTGGAATTACAGGCATGAGCCATCATCCCTGGCTCCATGTGGATGTTCCAAGTGCTCCCAATCTTTCTGATGCTTCTGATCTCTCCAATGAACATTATAGTTTTGTATGTGTCAAGGTAGACTTTACAACGTTGACTGCGGTCATGTGGACAGAGGTAGAGTTCAAGAGGAATAAGTAGGAATGGTCTTCAGGTTCTCTGAGACCATTTCAATCACAAGAGCCTTGATTTTCTGTTTTTGCATATGACCAAGTTTTATATAGGCTTCTAACTACAGTCTTGAAAACGATTGGAGCAGATTTTTCTTTGTCTAAGTACAGTCCTGAAAACAATTGGAACAGATTTTTCTTTGGAGGATCCTCCAAAGCCCATGGCTCGGAAAGGGTTCAGAGGGTGACAGCCCTTCTTACTGTGTTTCTGTGATGCCAAGTACCATGTGTGTGACCTGAATTTTGCACATGCAGTCACGTGTGAGTTAGTAGCAGCACCATACTAGTCAAGCTCTTTAGGAACATGTGTCCAGATGAGTGATGCTAGCTTTTGCTTCTTCATTACAGTAAAGAGCATCACCATAGAGATTATGCAGCTGCTATCATGTTGAAGTTCTCTCAATATCTCCACTGTGCAAAAGTTGACAGAGTTGGAGATCTCCCAGCAACACTTGTCAGGGATACAGTTGCCCAAGACACCAATTTAGGCCTCTGTCATCAATAAACTACTGGATGGCAGACATAGGACTCACACAGGATTCTTCCTTTGCAAATACAGAATCAGAGAAGGGGAAGTGGACATTTCCTCTAGAGCTTTAAGAACTTATATAATTCCCTTACACACATGCGCAGTGCACACACGCACTCATACATGGTTCATCACTTACTGGACTGATGAAGTACTCAAAGCATAATCTCTCTTTTTCTTACCATTTTTGCATTGATCTATTGTATTGTATTTTATCTCTTTCCAATTTATTCTTAAAAGAATTTTTTCCAAAATAAACTGTTGATGATTATTTCTATAGGTTTTTATATAATTAATCAAACTTTAATATGATTCATATTTTGATATAACTTTGTGTTTATATTACTTATCTGTGTTGATTTTGTTTCTTTACCTCACAGTTCTCAGAGAGATAATGGAGAAGAGGCAAAAGGGGTTAGTGTTATTATAATAGGAATTATGCAGATAATAGTTAGAGAGCATAGGGCAAGACAGTGTACTTTACATTAATTGATACAGTTTTCCAACAGTGAATCTATAACTGAATTCTTTTTAAAATTGATTTTATTGGTATATTTTATATATACATTATGATCATAATTGGCACTTAGCATTTGTACCAGTACATGACACATTTTAATTCTCATTTTTTCTCATTCCCCTCCCCTCCCTTCACCTCCCTGTCCCCTATATACATAAGCTTTGTTTTCTTTTTTTTTTTTACCATTAATTTTGTTCTTTCGCTTCTTTACTTTTCCCTATCCCCCTTTTCCCTTTTCCTTTTGGACATTTTCTTCCTATTGCACAATACCTATCATACATTTTAGAATTCATTTACATCTTCAGTTTTTCATACCAATAAATGATATGGTATTTACACATCTGTGTTCTATTTATTTCACTAATGAGTATGTTCTCAAGGTACCTATCTTTGAGTATAAATGACTCAAATTTATCATATGGCAGATTTCTTTAATGTTTCAAATATAACTTGTATCAAAGACTTGAAATTCAGTGCACATATAATTCCTCATATCTGTATACACACATACCCATATATATGTGTGTGTGCATATATATATATATAATATGAGTCAGAAAAGTCACAGATCAACTTTTATGATGTCTAATAATTCACTTTCTTCATTTTATGATGTTTCATTCTGTTAAATACCTGTTGAGATTTACAAACAAGTTGAATTCATTACTCATATTCAGGCACTGCAAGCTGAATAATGGAAATCTGTGCTATGAGACAGACAAAATTATCATCCATATGTCATAGATAAGGAAATAGGCAGAGAGAGTCTATGTCAGTAGCCAAAGTTTCCATAATGACTAATAGATCTAGGTTCAAATTTGGCAATCTTCCTTCAGAGCTCTCTTTGGGTAAAAACTACCTCTGTCTTGCCTCACCAGTACTTTCAGATTGTAGCACTGTGAAGAAAGGATATACCACATGGGGAGTTAGATGGGGAGTTTTTCTCCCAATTATTGGAGGAATCCAGGAATGACCACAGATTTTTTAAATGGGAGTGTCTAGAGATGAAGGACGGAGACTGGCTTTGGAGCCTCCTTCCCATTTCCTGCCTGTCAGGCTCTTTTTCTCACTCAGAATATATAGTGATATTGGGAAGTTTTTGTAAAGAGTCTAAAGGAAATTAATAAGGTGGGGACGTGGCTTTTGCCACCAAACTGCCTTCTTCACACTACTGTGGAAATTTAATTAGTTCAAGAAAGAGTAGTTGGAGAAGATATGTCCCAAATTAAGACTGAATCTTTGTTATCTGGTGCTTCGTGTGAGGCAGTAAAGTGACATCACAGGCTCGTTGCTCTGGCCCCCCCACAGGGAGTTCTGCTTGTGGGCAAAGGACTGCTGACGTGGCTCGATATTTCTACACACAGACATTATTCTTCCCCTTGTGATGTTAAATATGATTTTAGGATATACATTAGATGCCCCAATAAAAATTCATATAGGTGAGTCATAGGTTAAAAAATCTGTGTCTTTGGTGGCTCACGCCTGTAATCCCAGCACTCGGGAGGCAGAGGCAGGAGGATTGTGATGTGAGTTGGAGGCTGAGCTCAGGGCCAGCCTGAACCACAAAGCGAGACCCTGTCTCCAAAAACCTAAAAAAAAAAAAAAAAAAAAATCTGTGTCTTTGGTCCTTTTTCCTTGGTTATCTCTGTCTTATCCCCAGAAACAATCACTGTTTTCTTTTCTCATGTGGTCTTCCAGAATGTTGGGCTGTGTGTGTCGAGTGTGTGTAGCAAATATTAACATAACACTGTTCTATGTCTTGCTTTTATTCCTCTCTTTGACTTCTCAATTGGTTACATATATAGAAATGCCTCCCGCCTCCCGTTTCACATCTACATAGTATTGTTTCATTGTGTGTGTGTTCTAAATCTAATTTAATGCATCATCTGTTGACATCAGATCGTTTCTAATCTTTTGAAACCTGCGTATTTTAAATGTAAATTGCCTATCTGCTCTGAGTCCTTTGTGTGGTCTCTTCTTTATCATAGAAACCTACTATGACTCTGAGTCTTCAACAGGGATAGAGATCAGACTGTTGAATTAGGTCATGTGTCCGGAAACTGCTTGATCTCAATTTTCTTAGATGGATATTTTTAGTTGAAAACAGTAATCCTGGTAAGAAATCCTTATATCTTGCCGTATACAGTCTTTTGTAGGACAAAAGCGGTCTCTTTTAAAGGGTTCAACAAATGTAATCTGTTAACAGTTTAATTAGATACTTTGGATGTTTACTTCTGAATTGAGAAAATGTGCTGTGGACTTCAAAAGTCTACTTTAAAAACTTTACAGATTTATTTTCCCAAAATTCATAGAGATTTGGAACATTAGATACAAGGTCCATCTTGTGTTAAATGTACAATTTGTCTTATTCTTTGGGATACTTCTGGAGATGATTGGTTCATTTTTACAGAGATAGTGTTTCCTTACAACTTGAATTTCTAGTCATTCATTTTAAGTGTGTTTTAGCTGTTTTCGGGAAAATACTGTTCAGTGTTACTGAGTGATAATTGCATAAAAAATGAAGCAGAAGGACAGTCAGGAAAAAAGTTGGTAGCTCTGCGTATCGGATAAATGACATGGTGCATCCTGCTTTTTGACTTAATCACATCCACGCTGACTCAGAGAGAACAAAATTGGTGCTATGTGGCAAATAGTCTGAAAGAAGATAGGTCTGCAAATTCTTTGAGAAGTGATTTTAGAATTCAATATTTTCTTGTCAGTAGATTTACGACCTGACACTGAGAATTATTAAGGATCAGATATAAATATTTAGTTAATTTCCTCTTGCTTGGCACTTAGTAAAAATGTGAAAGATGTGGGACACACAGGCTAGATATCTGTTATTCAAGCTTAGGGTTCAAGATTTTATATCCTTGTTACCATGAATAAACTTTTGAATATCTGGATATTCGTTATATGCAAATGCCCTTATAGTGCATATGTTAGGTGAAAAATTATTACACGTGCCAACAATTTAATTTAAAATGTTCCTCTTGAATATTTTATAAACCACTGGAATAATGACATGCCCTTAATGAAAATAAGAATGATCTTGCCATTTTTGCTATACTGTGTGGCTTCTTGATATTTAATGCATTGCCTCAACTTATCCTTTTGTGCTAAATATTTTATGTTGGAATAGAAAATAAACAAAAATCAAGTTGAGCTGCAGTCAAGTCCACTTGGGAAATTTTACTAAAAGCCATTTGCTACATCTTTAGAGGGATTTCAAGAATCTACATCAGTTAATTTGAATCTTTCATTTGATTATGTATAAAATTAAAGTTAATTTAACTAGACAGAATCAATACTTCCCTGAATTTAATTAGATGGCTAGAATCCAGGCAAAGATTATTGTTTTTACTACCCTTCTCTCCTTGTTCCTTCCAGGGTGAAATCATTCCTTTGCCAAAGTATGTTGGACAGTTCCCTGGTGACAGGTTCCATAGAAACTCAGCGCTGTGCTGTTTGCAGTGGGAGACCCCAGGAGGGAAATGGGTGAGGTGCCTATTGTGTTCTGCGGATGGTAACAGGGCTGCCCTGTCTCCTCATCACAGCCTGGCCATAGAGACAGTGTCCCATTTGCCATGGATCTGCAGCGACTGTCTTAAAACCATAATTATAAAACAGAATGATATTTCTTTGAGGTTGGAGAATTCCAGGACAAAAGAGAAACGTGGAAGGATAAATTACTGATTAGTCTGGACTTGCAGTTTGAGGGTTCTACTATTTATACTTAGGCTCGATATGGGATGCCTGGAAATGTGACAATAAATTGAAGCTGAGGTTTTATTTGAGGCAATAACTTCCGTTTTATCTTTGCTGGAGCATCAGGAAGATATTATAAAGGAGTTTTAGAGGGCTAGATGCTATAACCTTCACGGGCCTTTGTATTGCTTGCCGCGCAGAGATTGAGGGGCCTTGAGAAGCACATTGCTGATAGTTTTAAGGTATTTTGACTCAGCCTCCATGTAACTGCTCGGCTTACTTGTCTTGGATGACATCACAAAGATTGCTTAAGGGATACATTCATTTTTATAATTTAGAGTAAGTTTCAGTGATATTTAAGCCACATAAATGTATTTCCAATTTTGTGGTTGTCATTTTTTCAATAAATGAATTCTAAAGTTGTGTCATATAAGTCAGATTTTTATTCTGCCTGTTCTACCACACATAGATAATTGCATGCTAAGAGTCCATAGGAGGGAGCGCTGGAGATGCTGGGACACATAGGATGGAATAAATAAATAACCATAACTACATGAGGATTGTGATCTTAGTGTAGGTGTCACAGAAAGCATCAAAACAGAAGCCATTTGCATGGGCCTCATGTTGAAGGAAATGGGATTTTCCTGAGACCAATACAGTGGAAAAGACCAGCATTTTATGATTGCATTGCATGTGCAGTCTTTAAACACTAATATTTACTGAGCACATCCTAGGCATCAGACTCTGTTCTACCTGTCTGAATTCCTCTGTCTTCAACACTGCAAGAGACTGGCCCATTGTGGCTACATTAAAGGAGTGAGGGCAGTGTGTTCCTTAGTGACAGGTTCTCAGAGCTCAGCCTGCTCACGGAAGAAGCGGCAGGAAGGCAGGCTACTGAACTTTGAAGGCCTTGTTTGTCACCTCCGTGCTTTGCACTGTCCCTTGCTTTGCTTATTGGTGAGTGTTGTCTGCTTTAATCCTACAGACGACAGTCTCCAACAGGCCCTAGGATCAGAGGCTTGAAATCCATTTCTCTGAAAAGCCATGAGAAGTTATTTTGATCCAAATATTCATTCAAGATTCAAGTGATTAATTTCCTTTGGTAATGTGAGGGAGTTTCTAGGGGAGTCGTGCCCTAAATTTGGAGCTTTAGACCTGTGTATTCATGTCGATGTGCCTTTCCCCTGCCTGCTCAGCCACATTGCCTTTCCAGCTTTGTGAGTCCTAGTAGGGTGCCGTCAACACATAACACAAGAAATTCAATTGCAACCTTGGAGCTTCAAAGACAGATGAAGTCTGTGTCTTCAGAGGCGATCCTTGTCCCAAACATCTTTTCATTTAGTCCAGTGGATCTCAAATCTGAGGTTGCATCATGGTCAGCTCGGAGATTGAGAAAGTAACATGGACTCTGGTTCTGCTTGCAGCATTTCTTGCTGAGGTTTGGGAAGGGACTGAGGCCAGAGTTTCCAGACACGCTCATGCTAACGGTGATTCTGCAGGTCTGAAGTCCATACTGTGCCAACCATTGATTCATCCTAAAAGTGTAAATAGAGGGAGCTTGGGTGTCATCCACCTTTTTCACTTTTGCTTTTGGGGCAACGCTTGATTCTTTATTATTAATTATCTATTATTAGTACAGCCTTTGTCTCAGTGGCTGATGTCTTGGACTCTGGAGAAATGCCAGTAAATCTCCTAATTATATAAACATTGGTGGGCTGTGTACATGGAGCACTTGCTGCACTGGTGGGTACTTCATCAGACTCATTGTATCTGTTAATGAAATGAGAGGCATAGCGATTGGTTCAGTTCTTCATGCTGGGAAATGATAGCTTGAAAGACCATGTAACGTACTCAAAATCACATGTGGAATAAGAATTTCTGAGCATTCAAATCCAGAATTAGATTGGATTCTAATAACTATGCTCTTGAATGCCACTTTTTTTTTTTTTTTTTAAGACAGTGTCTTGCTTTGTAGTTCAGGCTGGCTCTAAGCTCGCTATGTAGCCCAGGCAAGCCTGGAACTCACAGCAATCCTCCTGTCTCTGCCTCCTGAGTGCTGGAATTACAGGCGTGAGCTACCACGTAAAGCACCTTAGTATGTGGTTCTGATTGTGGGTGTGTGTGAGTCACTACAGCCGGCATTGTTGTATGTGGTTACGGGGGATCGAACCTGGGCCCTTGTACTTGCAAGATAGGCGCCGGAACCTCTGAGCTAAATCCGCAGCCCTTGAATGCTATATTTTAATATCTATAGTGAGGCGCTCAATTTCAGTTAGACATACACATTTAGCGTAAAGTATTGTTAATTTTAATTCTTTTATGTACTATGCTCTAGAGTCCTAAAATCAACAAGAGAGAAAAATTACATGGCTTCAGATTTTTAAAAGAAAATATATAAATTTAAACTCTTGTTTAAAGTTTGACTTTTTTCAAATTTTTATTAGTATATGTCTGATATCGTAATTACATTCATCTTGTGGGGCTGGGTATACATACATATTGCATCTTGATAATTTTTACTGTCTGTCCCCTCCCTGCTTCCTCTTTTCCCTGGTCCCCTTCCTATCTTTAGAGTCTTCCTTGCTGTTTCTTAATATATCTCTTTTATTTTGTTCTTAAATTATATTTTGGGTTTCTCGTATTACAGAAGCCATGTGATACTTACGCTCTGTGTCTGATTTATTTCACTTAGCATGATGGTTGAAAAATCCATCTGCTTTCCTCCAAATGATTCAGATTTCTCTTTTCTGATGCAGTAGCATGCCATAGAATGTGGCATTTTATTTTTGTTGTCTTTTTCAAATTGTACGAGTTAAACTATTAATGTTAAGAAGTTTTGGAGGATGTGTCCCCATTTTGCATTTCAGTTGTTTGTACATATTTACAACAGAAGTTTCTAGTGTGGCGACTAAACTTAGGGCAAACATAATTTCCTCTGAAAGTCAATTGAAAACGATGAAACTTTTCATGAGCGAAGTACACTAACTGCCTAGGGTGGCAGCCAGTCTCTTGGGCTCTGGGTAATAGTGCCTTCAAGAGAGCAAAAGCAACACATTCTGTATCTGAGGGACCTGTGTCTGAATCTGTTATCTCTTATTATTGTGACTTTTAGAAAGTTCTGTCTGAGTCTTCTTTCTCCTTTTCCTTTATTGAGTTTATTGGTACATTTTAGATACACATCCCGATCACATTCAACATCGAGAATTTGCACCTGCACACGGTATATCTTCATTCCCATTTTTTCCCATTTCCCTGCCCGAGTCTTCTTTCTTTATTCATAAAATGGTAATGATGAAAGTGATATCTATCTCATAGTGTTGTTAGAGAGAATTAAACTTCAAACCATAGAAAATAGAAAATGTCGAGCTCTATAATGGCCACACAAGTGTTTCTCAAACTTAAAAGCCCCTGTTATAAGAGCTCTTCACTGCCACATTAACAGTATGTTTTCACTGATCACCTTGCACTTAGTTTGGGGTTATATTCTCATATTAGGCATCTTTTCCCTGGGAGGCAGTGCATTGTATACTGGTTTTGTACTAGGTTGTGCCCCCCCAAATAAATTTGGAGGCTTTTTTGGAATTAGACATCATTCAAAATGGTATCTATACTGTATTAAAATGTTAGATTTCTCTCTCTCTGTAAGTGTGTGTGAGAGGGAGATGGTGAATGAATTGTGTAATTAAATGATTAGGTGTCATTGGTTTGTTTGTAGCAGCTAGACTGTCTTTACTAAAACAATAATATTCCAGAGCTTTTTGCTTACTCTAAAAAGTAGCATTACTCAGTAATGTACTTTGAATAAGGAATTGTTGAAATTGAGTAGGTTGAGCTTCTCTCTGATAAAGTTGGATCTTTAAGTTGACTTCTGAGACATGAGAAGAAAATAGGAGTATTTGGTTCTTTCTGTTATTGAGAAAAAGTATAGAACCCTCTGTATATCATTCCCAACAGGTCTTGGCTAACTAGTTCCACTTTGTCACTGGCAGCATGATATGCTGGTGCTGAATCTGTTTTCTCTATTATCACTGAGTCAAAAGCTGCCTAAAGTAGTAGCAAGACAGCTGAAGTGCCTCTGGCCACCTGAGTGGAGCTGTTCTTGGGCTAATAAGCTTTCTGCTTGGGGGAAAATCAGTGAACCAAGGCTCACCTCTGTTAGACTACTTTTATGTTATTGAGAGTTCTTCATAAATTTTATCGCTCCATCTCACATAAATGGCCAAGTGTAAAAGTCCTTTAACTTTGTTAGTTCTTCTTACAAATTTGCCTGTAAGCCTGGAAATGGTGAGTGAAGCTTGTCTTACTTAGACTGCAGGAGGCTAAGTGAGCCTTTTCTGATGACTGATTTGCTTTGAAAACAGAGTCAGAGAGGAAAGGAAAGAGTCGCCCTAGAGCTGGGTTTCCCCCGATGGCTGCCCTTCTGGGAGGCTGCAGAATGGAATGGTTTTCTATAAGAAGGGACAGGGCTGCTAGTACCTCTCGGATTGGTGCAGATCCCATCCTGTAACTACAATGGACAATTCCGGAAGGACTGTAGCTCAGGACAAGCAATAGCCAAAAGGTTTTGTGTGCTTTAACCCCATAGAACATGTCCAAAAAGTGTCTTTTTTAAAAGATGACATCTCTTCCCTTAACCCTCATGCTTGGTGAACCCACCCTGTACTTGGAGTTTTCAGTAACAAATGGGATGCAGATGGTCTTCATTGCAGCAGGCTTTCCATTCAGACAATATAACAAATGAACAACTTCAGTAGCTCTCAGAGTCACCCGTGGAGATGGTGAAAATCTTTAGAATTCTCAATTCCCACCACCTTCATGGAAAATAAATATACTGGAATGGGCTTGAAGCACCTGGATTTTAAAAACTGTTCTCTTGTTGATTTAAATCAATTCGTCACAGATTTGCAGGTTGCCGTAAGTAGCATTAACTACTAATAATCACAAGATTCTTTCCTTGAGAAATGAAGGCAGTGAATTATTATAGACAAAGCCTGGGATTTGGCTTCAAAGCGACCAGGCTTTTCATGCTTCTGTCACTTATTAGTTATATAAAATCTCTCTGCTTCCTTATGTGATAGGTGGCATAATAAGTTCTCTATCATAGGTGGTAAAGAAGGTTAAGTGTAAACCAACATGTCTACTGTAATGCTCAGTGTATTATGGGCTCTTTCTACTCCACAGGTAGCCCTTGGATGGGCAGTAGTATCATCATGCCAGGCAGACACTAGAAATACAGAATATCAGGCCCATCTCTCACCTTCTCAATCAAAAGCTGCCTTGCCAGGGGCACTACTGAGCATTAAAGTGCCATATATTTTATGTTTGTGTTGTAGCATTTGTCATAATTGTAGGGTGCATTTCAGTTTTAAGCTGATAATCTTAAAAATACTTGATCATTGAATTAAGACAATTTTCTGCCTTTTTTTTTTTTTAATTTTCTCTTTGTTCCATGTTATAACATGGATACTATCTGTTGCTGGTGTAGATTAGTTCAGGGTTGGTAAAATTTTCAAAATTGCCTTTCAGATCTTAGATAGCTTATAGTTATTTCTTCTTTCTATAATTATGCATTTAAACATAAATTATACAGCTAAAAAGCAGTTTAAAAATAAGCACAATGTAACCACCAAAAAACTCATCTAGAAATCAATAAAATAGAGGGCTGGGGATTTAGCTCAATGGTTCCGGCGCCTGTCTTGCAAGCACAAGGACCCGGGTTCAATCCCCAGTAACCACATAACAATACTGGGTGTGGAGACTCACCCGAGCAGCAACCAGTACCACATACCACAGTACTGGGTGTGGTGGCTCACGCCTGTAATCCCAGCACTTGGGAGGCAGAGGCAGGAGGATTGCTGTGATGTGAGTTTGAAGCTGAGCTCAGGGCCAGCCTGAACTACAAAAGCGAGACCCTGGCTCAAAAAAACTAAAAAAAAAAGAAACCTTACAAAAAAAAAAAAAGAAATCAATAAAATGGAAACTTGTGAATATTTTAAGCAAATTCCCAGCCAGATTTTTAAAAAATCAGATCAGATAAAATATTTGGAAACTCTGCTATTTGTTGATGCGTATAAGTTTAAAAATAAACCAAACAAATCTGTTTATTCTTTTGAAGTCTAAATTTTATGAGTTCTCATCATCGGAATGAGAAATTACTATTGTCAGTGTTGTGCTAAAATTAATTTCTTACCTGACATTCAAAACACACCAAGTTACTGCTTGTAATTTAGCGGTGGGAAAATATAATAAAGCCTAAGTTTAAGACATACCTTTACTCTGTTTCTCAAAAAAAAAAAAAAAGTCTTTATCACCAACTTTGAAAGAAAGCTTAAGATATATTTGTCATTTTGAGCCAGGCTTAAATATTATCAAAATCTTTTGAGAAGTCCTTTTGCAATTTAAAACAACAGCCTTATCATTGGCAGTAGACAGTCACAACACTCGCCCCCTATTCTGACCCACCCTTCGAGTCCAAACTGAGTGAGAAAAGTGATTTTCTTTTTAACCATATATTTTATGTTTGTGTTGTAGTATTTGTCACATTTATAGAGTGCATTTCAGTTTTAAGCTGATAATTTAAAATACTTGATCGTTGAATTAAAACAATTTTCTGCTTTTTTTTTTTTTGGTATTTTCTCTTTGTTCCTTGTTATAACATGGAACAAATATAGCAGGTTTATGCTGTTGTTGGCCAATTTTCAGTTCCAATTTTTTTAACTGTAACAACTCATGATCGTGGGAACAAAAGATGTCATCTCACTCTGTAGCCCCGCTTCTTCCAGCACCTGCTGCGCACACAGGCAGCCTGTTTTTTTAACAGGATCATGAGTAAATCTGCAGGAGAAGAGTCTTCAGGACATTCAGAGATATTCAGGTGCTGAGTTGTCTGTCATCAAGGAGGCCTCCGTAACAGCCAATTGATTCCTTTTGTCGGACTATGATATTAATTTGGGTTAATCAGATACTTTTCATTCTTTGTCTTTGCCCTTCCCTATGCTCCATGGTTAGTATCATTAAATCCACTCGTGACACTCTCAGACCTCAGAATCCCTAACTTTCAGCTCATGGGGAGTTTACCGTGGTTGGTGTGAGCTCTTATTCTTCAGGACAGTCCTTAGGACCGAACCCTTTATACTCGCTGCCCTGTCCTGCCCTGAAGGATGTATTGCCGCAGCACTGGGCTTTTTAGAGTATCCCTCACTGTCAATCTCGTTGACTAATCACTAGCAGAAGACTCCTGAATTTGGCAGACTTGGGATTTACGGTAAAAAGTGCTCGCGACTCCTGGAACTTGAGGCAACTGTCATTCCCTCTGCTGACTCGTTATTTTTTAAAATCCCTTCGTTGTTCTGTGGTACAAGAGAAGGAAGAGAGCTCTATTTTGGTAGATTTAATTTTGAAATCGAGAGTGTGTGAGCAGACCTGACATTTGCTCTCCTGTATGCTTTTATTGGACCCCTGTAAGCCCCACAGCTTGTTATAATGGGGTTGTGGGACAAGCCCTGGTGTCGGGGCAGGGGAACCCCGATTGCTGGCCCTTGTTGCTCTATAGTGTGCCAATTCAAGCATTCCTGTGACCTCTTTAGGAAACTTTTGAACTAATGTTTACCTAGCTCATGGTTGAGAAGAGGGGAGAGGATCCAACTAGCATTGCTATAAGAATATTTATTGGAGGACGGGCCACACAATCACTAATTTTGTAGGGCAGGTTGTTGTACATGACTTAATCTAATCCTCTCCAGCCACTTGTTAGGGTCTGAGGACTGTGAGAGAAATAAGGTAAATTTAATGGGCATCTTAGGGATTTGCCTATCAACTCAGATCTAGCTTGAGTTCAGATAGTGGAGAAGATGGGAATTATTTTTAGCATTTACAGCCACAGTACTTTTGACCCCATCTTTTCCTTTTCATTTTATTCATTCTCTTCTCTGCTTAACAGAAGATCTTCATAACATTCATACTCTTCCTATTCTACTCATTCGTTTTCAGTACATGTACCTCGTTTGTCTCTCTACCTGCTTGCACTTGTTTTTAATGCTTACGATATTCTGTGTTCTTTGTGAGAGACAGGAAAAGAGGCTACATGCAGATAAGTTACAAAATGAATAAGAACTGGCCATTCTAAATAGGGATATGCCTTTATGATGCTGGATATTTTTCATTTTAACCATAAATCACTGTAAAAGCTTTCAAAAACAATTTGTCTGTGATTGTGGAATTACAGAAAGATTAAATGAGAAAGTGGCTGTTTGTTTGGGAATGGCACATATTGGTAAGTCCTGGCGGGATCATCCCTTTAGGTATTGTGCTTTTTCAAAGACTCAGATCCTGTCCGATTTAGGTAGTGCATGAATAATTGCCTTATTAACTTTTCTTCTCTTTGCTGAACTTGCCAGTTTCCAATCAAATTATATAGCGAGCACCAGATGAGATGTGCTATGGTGTACAATAGAACTGTGTAAGTGTTGGTATTCATTTCTTTTAAATTGAAGACTGGTGTTTTTTCTTTATAGAGAGCTTTGAACATTTCATTTAGAATATATGTAAAAAGTAGGGCAGAAATTGAAATATTTCTGTTTTCCATTATGCATTAGCCTCATTTTCAGAGATATTTAACATTCCAAGCTACTTAAATTTATTTTACTCTTCTTTGAGGTAAGAATTCCTTTGAGATGGCTAGGGGAAGAAATGTGTAACTGGTGAGTCTTTCAACTTCCCTTCAGCCTTTTTTTTTATTTGAACCATCTTTTGATGAAAATGTGTAGAAAAATATCATTTCCAGGTAAATCTGATATTACAATCATGACTTCCTCTCTGCAGATTCAGTAGATTAAACACTCAACTGTAAAGTTGTAGCATAATCAGAAAATTACTTTTTTGTAGTCTGATATTTTAGGATTTAAATCTGAGGATCACAATTTGGATTACCCAGCTTGTTTCTTTTTCATAATCACAGACTTTGGCCAGAGGAGAAAATGGCTTTAGATATGGACGGAGTGGTATTGAGTGTAATTTTGATGATCATAAACTATCACAGAGTAGCTAATTTTTGTGGATTACCATATCAGATACTACAGAGTCCAATTTCCCCTAGGTGTATAGTTAGTAATATTTTTTGTTTATCTGTCTGAAATAACTTTTAGGGTTTACCTAATGGGAACATATTATTTTTGATCTACTGCTTTCATATTCTACTTTGTAAGAGATTCTATTTCTGTGTTGAAAAAGTTTAATCTGAAAAGCTTAATTCTGTGGACACCAGAAGAATTGTATTTATTTATTCTCAGCTCAACAGAGGAGTGTCATGGCTTATGCTGACTACTGATAGGGAGGGGCACCAAACTGTTTTAGTAGTTAAGGGCACAGGAGGAGAAAACAACAGACTCAAACTCACCATGGCTGGCATTGTTGGATGTGGCTACTGGGATTCAAACCCAGGCCCTTGTGCTTGCAAGGCAGGTGCTGGAACCAATGAGCTAAATCCCTGGCCCAACAACTCCATTTTTAAAGGGCAGGCTCCATTTTAAATGGCATTGACTTTGGGGGTACTAAACCCTCTTCTGAAACAAATATGGTTATTTATACTGCTTATTGCATCTCAAGTCCTCCTCATCTTAGTACATAGAAAGCCTCATCTTCTAGTTCTCCAAGCTTAAAACCTTGGCGTTATCCTTGATCCATTTCCATTTCCCAGACTGCACTTCCAATTGTCTTGACGCATTGTGGGAAGTGTATCTAGACCCACGATGACTTCTCATTATCTCTACTTGCCATGAGCCTGGTCTAGACCACTGTTTGCTCTTCACCACACTATTATAGTGGCCTTTCATTTGACAGCCTAGTCTTTGGTTTGGCCCTTGCCCCCCAGTAGACTATACTCAACAAGTCAACTAGTAGGATCTTGTCAAAACTTTCCAAAGAACATCTCTGTCACCAGAGTGAAGGTTCAAATCACTCTGTTTGTCCTACGAGGCTCAGCATAAAGAGTTATTATCTGGAAGTACCTAGAATCCTCCAGGGAGTATTATAATTATATTGTTCCTTACATTTGACCCCAGACCAGAGAGATTTGAATTCCTGGGATGTGTACATGTTGTATCTTTTAAAAGCTCTTGTGTTGTAGATATTGTGTATCAGTAGGGAAATAAGACCAAGTTCCAACTCTTGGGCTTTTGACCCCTGGCAAGAACACCAGAAGACACATGCAGAAAATATCATACTCTAACAAGTGCTGTGAGGACAGCATGAATGGGTAACTGAAGGAAGCTTGGGGGAAGCCAGGTGTTTTAGTCTGTGATGGGTGCTATAACAGAAATACCATAGACTTGGGTAGTTTTAAAACTTAGACTTATTTCTCATAATTGTCAAGACTGTTAAGTCCAAGATCAAAGTCTGCTCAGACTCAGTGTCTAGTGAGAGCCCAGTTCCTGGTTCATAGAACATTGTCTTCTCACTGTGTCTCATGTGAAGCAAGGAATGGGGAAGCTCTGTGTCACCTTTTTCATAAGGCCACTAATCTCACTCTTGAGGACTTGGTTGTAAGATGCTAGTCACCCCCAAAAGTTTACCCTGCTGCTGTCATCACATTGAGATGAGACTTCAGCATAAGAAATTTTGGCGTACATAAACTTTCATTTGATAACACCAGGAAATTAGATAAAGTGGGAAAATTTTAAGAAGTGGCATCCTGCTGATCTGTGAAGGATGGGTAAAGTACATCAAGATGACTTATTTATTATGGTAATAAGATGCTAAGATTATGATTATGCACAAATACTATGGAATGAAGCTGACCTTAGTTAAATGATTTTACTTCTTAGTGTCTTAATTTCCCTGTGAAGAACAGATAATAGTATCTCCCTCTTAGGACTATGAGAATGGTCAACTGTAATTTGTACAAATGTAGGCATTTCTCTCGATGAAAATTAAGATACCTTCAACTGATTCATGGCTTTGGTTGGGTGCTATACACCCTTGCTGTTCACAATGGGGTTCTTGGACCAACAACTTCAGCATAGTCTTTTAGTTGTTCAAAACTGTAGTGTTTCAGGGCCCATCTTAGAACTGCAGAGCAGAACTCACCTTTTAATGAAATCTCAAGGACATTCAGGTGCACATTCCATTTGAAAGATGTTGCCGTAAAGCAGAACAAGATGAGTAAAAAATATGGCTCCTTTCTTTATGGAACTGAGACATCTCTTAGTATTTACAGACATAATCAGAATAAATGGTATAATGATATAAATGACATGAAATCTCACCAAATTCTAAAACATGACAGATTATTTTAAACTTAAATTGAAAATAGTGTGAAATTCTTTTTATGACTTATAGAGTTGAAAGTCCTTAAAAGTTACAATGAATATTTTCCCTTTTCTGCCCTCCCCAAATGCTATAAATACAGTAATGCACAGAGCTTATTGCATTTAAATGGTAGACTTGAATTTGTTCCCACACATTAAAGACAAGTGACCTACCTGTACAAGTTAAATTCAATACCTGAAAGTGAAGACGCAAAAAGTACTGGAAGAACATAGAAATGAACCAATAATTTCAAGCTTATGAGATGAGGTAAAGACATCAGAGGCAGGTCAAGGTTTACACAAGTATGTAGGTGGAAATATCATAATTCCCTTGGTTTTTGATCCTTAAAACTTTGGACAAGGAAACTCCTTTTTTTTTTTTTTTTGAGATAAAATTTTGCTTTATATTTCAAGCTGGCCCTGTACTCAGTCTCGAACCCAGAAATCCTCCTGCCTCTGCCTCCTGAGTGCTGGGAGTACAGGAATGAGCTACCGCATCCCTCACTGTGCTATGTGGCACTAAATCCTCAGCTTTGTCAATTTAAAATACTAACTTCATCTTGTCCATTTTATCATTCCAAGTTACAAGAACAACCTAAAGTTAAGCCATTTAGTGAAAGGTCCGTATTATCACTACAGTTACTGATGATTCTTGAAATTCATTTTGCTTTTTAAAATTGGAACATATACTTTTCAAGTTAAGGTTATTTCATTTAATTTGTGGTTAAATGGCACACAGTTTAGTGTAATATAAGGGAAAAAAATGAGAACCAAGTCGTGTCATATTCTGGTACAAACCCTCAATGTCTAATGCGATGATGATATGTATTCATAATGTACCAATAAAGATTAAAAAAAAGAAAGAATAATAATTTGAAAGAAATGGGATTGTTGTATTGGCTGTAATTAATAGTGCTTAGAAAAGGGAATAAATCCAGCTGATGATTTTGTTCTGGATACATAAATTTTACAGAGTAAATTTAAATTTTAAATCAATACATTAGTTTTCAATTTTCTCTGGTGACAAATTAGACTCATGTGATTCTGATGTAAAACTGAAATTATTTTACTTTTTTCAAATAATGTGTATTATAACAAAATTACCTGAAAGAATATATTTTCTTGAAAGTCACAGCATTCTTAGGTATCTTCCCAAATCACTGTGGGGGAGGAGAACTTGAAGGAAATATCAATTGTATAATAGATATTAAGCAGTATTTGTATTATTTTTTTGGATATTTTATGCATCAGTTCACTTTCTCATTAGAAAAGAACAGTATTCACCACTCACAGATTACTGATTTTTGTTCCAAATAATAAAGCATAGTAGCATAGTTTAGATGCCTAAAATGATGAGAAAGAACATATAAATAATGTACTATATTCTCTATCAAAAGAGTGTATACACTGGATTAGTCATTACTTTAATGTTTTCAGAGCTTTAACAGCTTTACAAGAAGAGTGGGATAAGAGTTACTTATTGTGTGGACTATGTTCTTCTGATTCAAGTTCATCTTTGTAAACTATTACTGAATGTTGCACTACCTTTTTGAAGGTTTAAATTTTGCAGAATCTGCAATCTTCATAGTTAGAATCTGTAGGAGAGCTTTTATTAGGTAGTGAATGGAATGATTGTCACATAAGTAACTGAGATAAGTGTGGACTTTTACCCCAAATGTCTCATTTTCCATCATTTCAACATTTTGTTAGGATTTTAAATGCCTCATTTTATGTCTTAATCTAAAACAATTAAGTGTTGAAGGACTTTTTCTTTTATAGTTCCCATCTGTGAAATAATGGGATAATCATTTAAAATCCGTATAGCTATATAACAGTGTATCTATAAATGAATTCTGATGCTGATCTTTTTTTTATTTCCAGTTGCGAGACTGAGCCCAGGGCCTTGCACACGCTAGGCAAGTGCTCTGTAAGTGAGTCACAGCCCTGCCCCTACACTGATTTTTGATTTGAGCTGACTCCACATTTGACTCATTGTTTAATGGATGTATTTCATTTAAAAAAGAAACATCTTTCCAGTTTCCTCTAGTATATAGTGTATAGTTATATGATTATAAACACTTTTTTTAGGGAAATAAACTTATTTCTTATGATAAACTGCACTGTTTGCTAAAATTAAATTGATCTGTTAATTGTTATTAGTTTAGTTTAGATACCACAATATACATAATATTGGCTAGAAAATATAATGGTCCATAGCTAATTTGCAACAAAATTGCTCTATGTAATTGCTGGCATTTCTGACCACTTCTGACATACAGATAGAATGGTTGTGTATGATTAAACCTAATGCGCAAAGCCAAAATTTGGAATGCTATGCCAGTGAAAACAATGCAAAACAAAACAGGGAATGGATGACATTCCATCTTGGCCTGCATATTTTTATGCTTAAAAATAAGAAAAAACCATACATTTCTGAGGAACTTGTTTTTATATCAACAAATAAGTGTGACAAATTTAATTAAAATTATTAGTCACCAGAAAATTGAAGGTAAAGTTGAAGAGCCTGAACCAACTCAAGTTGAGTAAAGAGCAAAATAGCAGTGTGTGTGCGAATCTCCCCGAAATAATTTTCTGTTTCCTAACTACAAATTCACCTCACTTCCTTACTTTAATTAGCAGAGAACAACGTCTTTGTTATTTTTAATTTTCCTTTGGTACTGATTTCTTTTTCTTATTTTTGCAGGATTAGATGAAATAATAGCATCAATTTGCTCCGTTGTAAAAGAAGAGTTGAGTTAGGAGAGTGCTAAGTTTCCTTTCAGCAATAGGCTGCCAACAAATAGGAAAAATCTAATATGGTTTAAAGAATATTTATTTAAGCAGTAATTGTGATCAGAAAACTTCACTGCAGAAATGAGGTGTAGTTTAGAAGCCTCTGCTTTCACTCTTTTGCTTCTGCTTTAACTTTTTTGGAATCTATTAACATAAAATGAAATTATAAAAACTTCAACTGTGGCTGTTTTTCTTTGAACTCAGTTCCTGTTGAAAGGGGAGAGAAAACCACATAGCGACTTCAGCATGTTAATAGGAGAAGCGGCTCCCTTCCGGGAATTTTGGAAGGCGTCATTGCCTTTGCTCATTCATTTACTACAAAGCGCTAGTTAAGTGTTGAGCTTGGACCTGAGGCCCCAGAAAGTGCAGCTTTTCAGTGGAAGTCCAGATTCTTGGGTAGCACACTGGGGCTTGAGTTCTCCTGAGGGGACAGGATCTCTTGACAGTCACAAGACATTAATATATAAAGTACAAATCTATTAGTTTATCAGGGCTGCTTAATTTAAGGGCACATGTAAACCAACCCAGTGCTGATTTCCTGAATTACTCCGTAGGGAATTAAATTAGACCCCCACTTTCTGAGCGCATGTGTATGACTGAAGCTTGGACCCCATGCTTGATGATACGTCTCTGCTGGCTGATGCCTCATTTCTACACAGCTGGAGCACCTGCCACAGAGGCCTGACTGCTCAGCACTGTGGGCCAGACTGTGCTTCCCACTGACAGTGCCAGGGCAGATGTTGTGTCTTCTGAAGATTTTCTTTTCTTTTCCCCATTTTATAGTACACTCTTCTTGCTGCCTCAAGATTTCAAAACTAACCAAACCCTTCAACTCTGTGCCTCTTCCCAACAAGCACTCAAGAAATGTGTAAACCTTTGATGCTACCATGTGGCTAGCTGCAGCATCCTTAGTATGTTAAAAATTGAAAATGGTATGTGTGTTATGTCTGAAACACTTTCAATGTATTCTATTTCTTGAGTTTCCTGTGCCTGTATGTATCTCCTTACATGTGTGAACATACTGGGAAGGCACGACATCAAACTTCCCTGCCTTCTTGCTTTGCAAAAATATTTTCAGGTTACTTTTTTTTTTTTTTTGCAAAAATTTGGAATAATTTTATAAATGTTGTTTTACTTGCCCAATAAAGATTTAGATTTTAAGATACTTTTTTAGAGATTAATCTTTAATGGAGTATGAAATTCAGAGCATCTGCAATTCTGTAAATGTAGTGAAGCTCTTTGTGTTGCAGTGAGCTTGTGTGACAAAAGACAGACCCACCTCGGAAACACTTGAAGGTTGTATTTCATATGCCTCTGTGTTTGCTAATCTAATCTCTACTAAGTATATGACTTTTATTTTCTCCTGAAACTGCTGTTCCATTATTAAAATTAATGCGTACACAAGATATCTGTAAGTAGAACAGATAATTTTAATATTTTGCCATAATCCCTCAAGGCATTTGTCTGCAATGTAGACTAATGGATTGAAAAAAATAAGAGCTTTAAAAAAACTTGAAGAGAATTAATGTCTCATAATTATTCTGCAAGGACCAACTTCTGTTTTTTATTTTATATTTCTATACCTCAAGAGAAAAAAAAAAACAACAAAAACCCAAGAACTATTTCCCCTCTGCTCCCTTCCCTTTTTCTAAAAATAATTCACTTTTGGTTTGTTACCCTATAACACATGCCAGAATTCAACCCAGAGTGAATTTTTGTAGCTAACTTAGAAGCCAAAAATAGAAACTGCTGACAGTTCCTTAAATACAGTAACACTGGCAGGTGCCTTGGTAATAAATTCACAAGCTAAGAATCTGCAAAACAATAAAGTTATGCAAATTGGAGCGTGTAGGGAGAATAATCTAAAACAAATGGCAGAGCAGTAAGTTTAGCACTGGGCATCCTGGTTGAACTAACAGAAAGCAAATAAGCCTGAGGACATGCAGGGAAATGTACGATCGAGGAGGACTTCGCACACAGAACACGTAAGAACCGTTGGCCAGTCTAATTAACCATTGTTTCTGTATCCCACAGTGATCAGTAGACACTAGAAACTCGTTCTGGGCTTTCCATTTCAGGTAAAGGTCTCAAACGATAAATGGAGAATTAGAGAATTCACCTGATAGAAACAATCACTGCTGCTTTCACTCTTCCTCCAATATCGTTCCCATCAATCATGTTCAGATTTATTATTTAATCTTAAGCAAACAAGCACGTCATACATTTCTGAATCCCATTGACTTTAAAGACCCTTTTTTGATTATCTTGTACTTTTGTTGCTTTTCATTTTCTTAATGAAGAGAGAAGGTGATGTGTTTAACTTATTTTTAATAAATACACTTGCAATTAAAACTTAACTCTTGCTACTGCCCTGTGACAGAAATGGGACTGAGGAGACATAATGCTGAATTGTAGTAGGTGTGTGCTAAGACAGAGCTTTTGACTCTGTACCATTGCTTGGAGAATGTAACAGAAATATTTAACTTTTTTCTTTTTGTTTTACTAATTTTAACTCCCATAGATGTACAAAATAGCCATTATGTGCACACACAAATATTAGAATGGTGTTTTAAAGTTAATAAATTATCTTATTTGAAGTTAGGGAATAGTGGACAGCTACAAGTTTATTAGGGAAAAGGACCATAACCAGATTTGTAATGTTGTCGCCTACTACTTAGCATTGTTGTCTGCCATGTAATGGAATCTCAATAAATGTTAGTCGAAATAAAGAGGCAGCATTACCAGAAAACTTGGGTTCACAGAACGTGAGTTGAGAAACATGATGGTTGTGCTGTTGAAGCCCCTCGGGGCTGGGAGGTCCAGGGAAGTACCTGATGTTAGGTGCCAGGTCACAGAGCCAGGCTGGTGACATGGGTGTAGGTTCCTAAAAAGCTCAGTGCTCTTTTCAAGCCACATTTGTCTGTCATGTAGACATTTAACGTGGTTTGCAATCCATGTTATGTATTTCTTTGGCTTTATAATCAAATTTTACTAGAGGAGTAAGTATAACCAATACTTAATAATTTCCCTGATTACTTCCTTACCTAAACATTGTTCAGCCAAGAACTCAAATGGTCTGGTGGAAACTGGATTGCCCGGGCAAAATTTTAAAACAGCCTGTGTAGCTACATTTCTCCCAAGAAGCTTCCTCAGCCCATCTTAAAGAAGATTTTTAGTTTTTCTGAGCATTTGTCATTTGTAGCTTTGCTTGAATAGCTGTGTGATTTTTCTAAAAACAAAACATGATCCTCGTTAGTCACGTACAGCTGATTGTTGTTTCTCTTCTAGCTTATAGTTTTCCCTAATATAATTGATGAAAAATTTTCACAACTAGTGAGCATATTCGGTAATGTGGCCATTAAAAATAAAAGCACATAGAGAGAGGACCGTCACACCAATCTAAAGCAATTTTCCATGTTTTTACTAGGTATAGCCTAATAGCATTCGTAGATTTTAATTAATGTATTAATAAAATATCTTAAAATGTCATAATGGTGGTAATTTAAGTGGCTGTAAACATCTCATTTTTATTTGGATTTTTCTTGTTGAAGCTAAAGAAAGTCGCTCTTTTTCACAGTCAGTACACTGTGGATGATCAGTTTTGTTAAAGGCAAAGTGACCAACACATCTTTTGACATCGGGAAAACAGGGTTCTGGCTTAATTTCAGATGTGAAGGAGCTTTTGGCAAAACCAGCCTGTGGTGGACTGGCAACACCCATGAAGATGCCATCCCACACTATTGCTCTAGTGTGAGAAGTCTAAATTTTATGGTGCTCACTTGTATGTTAAGTCACACTGCATTTGATTGCTGGTATTGGTGGGCAGTAATTTATGTGCCAACAGATACTGTTTAACTGATCACAATGTAATTAAACCAGAAATTAATAACAAGAAATCTGTAACAAAATAAACAACTGCTTAAAAGAACAAGCCATTAAAAACTATTGGGTCAGAGGAAACTAGAACTGCAATTATAGATTATTTAGGGACCATGAGACATGTAGGGAAAAAACAGAAAACCTCCCAAGATATATCCATGGCTCTACTCATTGCACACAGAATATTCAGTGTTTTTGCTATGATATTATCACCTTCCCCAAATAGGAATAGTTTTCAAAGTATAAAATTTGAACACAAAATTAAGAGGAATAAGCTGTCATAAAAATTTTTGAAGCAGTAAAAAATGGAGCTCATACATGCAAGAGTAGTTTCTTAAATAGTTATTAAAAACTTGTAGGGTCTGGGGATTTAGCTCAGTGGTTCCAGTGCCTGTTTTGCAAGCGCAAGGACCCGGGTTCGATCCTGGTAACCACATATAATACTGGGTGTGGAGACTCACGCCCACCAGCAATCAGTACCACATACCACGGTGCCGGGTGTGGTGGCTCACGCCTGTCATCCAGCACTCAGGAGGCAGAGGCAGGAGGATTGCTGTGATGTGAGTTTGAGGCTGAGCTCAGGGCCAGCCTGAACTACAAAGTGAGACCCTGTCTCAAAAAAAACCACAAAAACCAAAACCAAAAAACAAACAACAACAACAACAACAAAACACTTGTAGATATAACCATCAGAGGCAATATATAGCAAATTAATTTTTTTAAAAAATGAATAAATAATATAAAATTAAATAGATATTTTAATAAAAATATGATTTATAAGTTGATATCCTATGGAATTTTTCTTTTAGTTTTGTTTTTGAGACAGGGTCCCAATATGTAGTTCAAACAGGCCCTAAACTCACTATGTAGCCAAGGCTGGCCTTGAACTCACAGCAATCCTCCTGCCTCTGCCTTGCAAGTGCTAGGATTATAGGTGTGAGCCACCGTCCCCGGCCATACCCTACGGAATTTAATGACAGGGGAAAAAGTGGCTAAATATTTATAATTTCATGGTGGGAAACTGATGTATTTGAAATAGAGGAAATAAGGAAATTGTCATTAAAGCACTATTCCTTAAAATTTTTACCAGTAGGTTTTTCAATTTTTAAGAGGTAATTCTTATTTTTGTGATTAGAAACCAATAGAAATTATTGTGGTTAGTGATTTTGAATATCACACAATCCTGAATCTAAAACTTGACAGAAAGTGTCACATGTGAAATGTATCTCTACAGACTGATCAGACATATATGGACAAAAGTCTAAGTATAAAATAGCGAATTAAATGTAGCAGTGTGTTAAAGGAATAATTAAACTAAACCAGTAATGGTTGAGAGCTAGGAATTCATTCAAAATTAATCACAGAAGTAGATCAAAGGAGAAAAATCTCACTAGCGATAGATAAAAATATGAAAAAATCCATCTATTCACAAGGGAAATATTAATATAGTAGAAATAATGCAAACCTCACTGTAAGCATATGTATGTGTCTATGTCACAGGGTAGTGTGAGATGCTGAAGGCATTCTTGTCACCATCACAATTTACCTAGTGTTATGGGCCATTGGTGATGGTCAGTGTACGAATAGCTACATATTTATCTGCAGACAAGGAACAGGAGAGGAAATACACAGAGAATGAATGGTGGCATATATTTGGAAGATATGAAGGGAGAGTGACATTGAGAGTCAGGTTACGTGTTCGCAAAAGTTTTAAGGAGCCCAGTGTTTACTGCTGAGAAAGAGCTCAGTGGCTGAATGTGGAGATGGGTTGCAGATAAGTCAGGGGAGTGGTTCTCTCTGTTATGCTCTTTGCCTCCGCCCAGCACTCTGGGAGACCACGGTTTCTCTCATCCAGCAGAGTCTAGAAGCTGTATTCTTGAGGAAAACGAACCATACAGTTTTGAGACTTCGGGACACCGGAGTCCTGGGAAGCCAGGACAGAAACACGAGGGTGTAAATAGTGGATGGAGGGAAAGTCTCCACAATGACTCTGAAGACTGCCATGCAACTCTTTACCTGTTGATGTTCTTTCAGGAAAATTTTCCTCTCTGAGAAGGTAAATAGAACCTTAAGAACAGAAAGAGACAATACATTTAATGCAAGGAATGGAAGAAAATGGGAAACACTTAGAAATCACCTTGGACAGTTAAAAAATATGTCAACTAAACAAGAGGATGCGGTTTTTGTATCATGCATTCCTTGTCTCTGCCGTAGACTCCATCACAGTGAGCTTTTCTCCTTTCTGTGACTCTATTCTCTGTTTCTTAGAACTGCACCGGCTTTATGTGTCCAGCCATCCTAGATTGCTATCTTGTGCCTTCTTCAGCAAAGAGCTCAATTTCCAAGCAATCCAGTCTCCTGAGCATAGAAAGGTCTATAGCCTTGGTTTAAACCCTTGTCCAACACATGGAGAGCTGCATTCTTGTTTTTCATTGTTTTTGCCTCAGGAACCTCCGTGGAGGGAAAGAATGAGTGACGATGAGATGTCTCTAGTTCAAAAACAGAGGCCAAACACTAGAAGAAATTAAGAGGGGAAGGGGAACATGTGAGCTGCTGATTATCTTTCAAAAACTGCCAGGAATATCTTTGTGACAGAAAGAAGCGAAGGAAATCTGAGCAGAACCGTCAGGCTGTACACAGTCACTGGTTGCAAGTCAGTGTTCTCCTTATGAGCACAGGTAGGGAATGGAGGAGAAATGATGGCAGGTACGAAGGCCGACAGCAGAATTTTGTTTTTGACACTACGGAAGCAGATGTAAGGCATGAATTAGTATAATTCAAAAAAGTCTTAGCTACCCAAACATTTTTAGTTTGTAATTTTTAACTGGAATGTCTTACAATTCGGGGTAAGACACTGCTAATGTGAATAACCTGCAGTGCTGCCTTGGTTTACAAACTTAATTTGTTCTCCGATTCTGGAAAAGATGGTGATGTTTGTGCCGATGTGGGAAAGAGGACCAGGGTAATGTTTGTAACTCGATGCAAACCAAAACCAAATTTTGCCGAACACTTCTGTTTGCAAACCAGATTATTTTTTGCCAACAAAGTGTTTGTAAACTGAGGTACCACTGACATTGTTAGTTTTACAAAATTCACACATTCTAGTTAGAATCACATGCTCACTCCACTGCTCACTAGATGTAGGGCCCTCAACAATTACTGCAGCCTCTAGTGCTTGCTTTAGCTCCCCATGTGCAAAATGGAAAGAATAATAACATAGCACATGCTTTCTCAGGTCAAATAGCTATTATTAGTTTTTTTGTTATTATTTGTTAGTTCTAGTCTCATTTTAATGGCACCATAAATATTACCTAGCTGAGATTATTCATTTTACAAGTTAATTTGTCTTTTTATTTCTTGTGTTTTCATGTTCAAATGCTGTATATATAAACATACAGAGAAGAAAACAGGGTCCTGTGTAGTGAATGCTGTGCAAAGAAACCCCTGAGTATGGCATGCTTTATAGCAGCAATGTCTTTATTTTAATGTAGTCACTGCGTGAGTTTGAATTGCTGTGACACAACACTGGATGAAATGAACTTGAAGGAGGAGAATATTGTTTTGGTTCACAGTCTCAGAGGGCTTGTAGTTGTTCCACTCCAAGGCAGAAGGGCGTGGCAGTGGAGAGCTGCTTAGCTCATGGCAGCCCGGAAGCAGAGTGAGAAGGAAAAAACCAGAGAAGGGGATAGGGACCAGATATAGTTCCCAAGGTCACACTCCCCGGACCCATCCCTTCAACCAGGCCCCGGGTACGAAGTTTGGAGTATGTTCCAGTGACACTGTGAAATCCTGAGCTCTGCAGTGGGCCGATCCAGTACACTCAGAGTCCCCATGAATGATCACTTCAGAAAGCCCCACTTAAAAGACATGAGACTTTAGAAGGATATTAAAAGTGACCTTTAACAGCTCCTTTTACTATGAATATGTGTTAAAAAGTTTTCCCTCTATGTTAAAAAAAACAAAACTGGTAGAAATTTGTTTGCAATCCTAGCCAGATCAATAAGATCTAACTATTTTACTGGCTTAGATAAGATTTAACTAGTATTACTGGTTTAATCTTATGTTAAATGTTTCTACAAAAGTCACTCTAGAAAATATTTTATTATGTCAATTTTATGTTTTCTAAGATGGCAAACTGTCGCTACTGTTTATTCCTTATCTATTTTCTTTTGAGGAAGCCAACTGAATGTTAAGTTCTTATGGAGACATTTCTTTAAAAAGTAGTGGTGTCATACCACGTACTGTCATTATTTAAAAACTGTGACATTCTGACAGTGTGTCAGAAAAAGTGGTGGCTGTGTGAAATTTACATGCCTAAGTTTGTAACTAAAACTAATTTTGTCAGGGAATATTTTATAATTACCAAATTAAAAGAACTGTATAATTAAAGTAAAATGAGCTTTGCATATGCCTAGAAATAAAATCTCTTAATGCTCCAGTTCTTCAAAAATGACCTTATGTATAAAATAATATAATTAATTTATATAAATTCATTTAAGTATATATACTTTAAATACGTATTTTAGAAATAGTAGAAAATAAGATTATCTTCAAAACTGTTTGTGTTTAGAGAAATCCATGCACAACTTACAATATGAATTATTTTCGCATTAATTTAGTGACTTTTAAAAGAGGAACATCCCTTCAGCCAACTCTCAAATGCCCCCCCCACTTCTGTATTTTATTTATAGGAGAGGAAAACCTTTCTTCATTTCTTCCTGTCAGCTGTGCAGAGGCAGTTCTACTAAAATTGGGTAAAAGACTCCAGATTATACTTTTTAGTGCTTTGAGTTGAATAATTTGAGTAAGATGATTATTTTTCTAGCTAAATTAACTTCATAATTCTGTGGCATAGGTGTAAAAAAGCGGCTGTTTAAAAACCATTTCTGTGTAACACTTTGAAAACTGTTCAGTAAGGGAATTGAATTTCAGAATAACTTTGTGGAAGTGTAAAGAGTATTTTTATATTTGGGATTGTAAATGTTATAATAATGTGATTTCTTAGCTCTCTGACCTAAATTTCCCTAAAAGAGTACTTGTTACTCTGCCAGGCTTGATCATTTTGTAACCATTTAAGAATGGCAAAGTGTGTATGCTTCATTACTATTGGGCAAAAGTTTAGGAGCCACATTAAAAATCTTTCACTAGAGGATGGATTAGAAGAAACCTGTTAGGAAGTAAATGAGCATGTGCCACTGCATTCAAGGAGAATACTTATATGTGAGACCCTCTCTTGAAACTTGAAAGATATTGGAAAATACCATCTTCGTGTAGCCTGTAAATAGCTTTGAATGATCGATATATTACTTAACTTCTCTGGACCTCAATTACCACCACCATAAATTAAAGACATGACTGCTCTCTATGGTGAGCTCACAGAAGTTTGAAAATGAGTTAAGAAGATCATGTAAAAATGCTTTGAGAAGAATAAAGTATTGTGCAAGAATACAGCATTATTTATTTTCACTGTTGTAATCTAGAACTACAACAGAGTTAAGCATTTTTATCCTGGTAAGAAAGGACATAGAGCATTATTGTATTTAAGTTAATTTCAGATCCAAGAAGCAGAAATGGAATCTTCACAGGCCTGCAATGACAAGATGGTAGAATGACAGCATGAGCAGGATACATAGTGACATCCGACCCTGTTGACTTAAGTCAAAGTGGCCTCCAAAGCTGTTGTCAGTAAAAGTTCTGACCAGGGAAGGAATAAAGATGTTATCTCAGTGACAGTGTCCACCGTTACAAGGAGGTGATCTTCAGTGAGACAAATAATTTGTCTCATTTTTTCTAATGTTTTTGTAGCTCCAAGTCTTGGTCTCACGTACATAACTAGGTGTTTAACAAATATTGAGTCACATTACCAAGCAATATGCACTTCAATAAATAGTTTAATTATTAAATGGTAGTGACATTACCTCACTAAATAATATCAATCAATAAATAACTTAGTAACGTTATTGTACGATAGCACCTACTATGAGACATATCTAAATTTTGCTTTTTCCATGTAGCTCATGCAGAATTAGAAAAATCGTACTTCTATTGAGATATCATGTAGTTTCTGTCCTTATTCTTTTAATATGCTGTCTTTTATTAGTTGAATTCTGGATGGTAAGTAAATTTTGCATTACTAGCTAAAACCTTACTTGGTCTAAGGGTATCATATTTTTAATTTACTACTATATTCTGTTGAAAACATGTTCTACAATTTTGGGTTTTTAAAAAATCAGTATACTGTTCATTTCATGTAATGGATTCAGAAGAATTACTTTTTATTCAATTTTCTGGAAGTTTATATTGATTAGTTTTTTCCTCCCCTTTAAGTACTTGGTAGAACTAAACAGCTTCATCTGAGACTAGTGCTTTCTTTTTGGAGAGATTTTTAATTATAAATCTAATTCCTTTAATTTACATGTAGTGCTAATCATGCTTTTATTCATGAATTTGATGATTTGTGTTTTTCAAGGAATTTATCAATTTCATCTAACTTTTCAAATGTGTACTAATCAAATAATAGTCTCCTGGTAACAGTCTTTTTTCCTTTGAATATTTGTTTATGCTATGATAATATGACCTGCATTTTTAATGGAAAGTTAAGGTATTGGCTCTTTTTTTCCATTATTAGTTCCCTTAGAACTTTATCAGTTTATGGATTTTATCAAATATTCATAGTTTTGCTTTATTGATTTTCTCTATTATTTTTCTGTTTTCTATTTCATTGATTTCCGCTCTAGTATTGATTATTGCTTTCTTTCAACTTAGTGTGAGTTTCTTTTGCTTCTCTTTTTTGTAGTTTTCTTAGGTGGAAATTGAGATAATTGACCCGTGACCTCTCTTATTTGCTAATCTAGGTGCTAAGTGCCATAGAGTTAACCCTAAGTAGTGTTTTGGTTTTGAACCCTAGATGTTTATGTTTTGTTTTTCATTTTTATTCAATTTTGAATGCATTTAAAAAAAGAAACTGTCAAGGGATAGCAGTTTGCTTGACTATATAATATATCAAAACTTTACATTGTATCCCCTAAATTAGTATGATTAAAATTCTCCTTTTGATTTGTTCTTTGATTCAGAGGTTATTATCAAGTGTTTTATCGGGATTTAGCTCAGTGGTTCCAGCTTCTGCCTGGCAAATGCAAAGGCTCAAATTCGATCTCGGTACGTCATATCACAATGCCAGGCATGGTGGCTCACATCTGTAATCCCAGCACTCGGGAGGCTGAGGCAGGAGAACTGCTATGAGTTTGAGGTTAGCCTAGACTACATAGTGAGTTCAGGGTCAACCTGAACTACAAAGCAAGACCCTGTCTCAAAAGAAACAAACAAACAAACAAACAAACAAAAACAACTAAAAAAAAGTTTACTTATATTCTAAGTATTTGAAGATTTTCCTGTAAATGTTTTCTTATCTAACTTCTGGTTTATTATTCTAGGGTGATCAAATATGACTTGTATAACTTGAATCCTTTTACATTTGTTGAGAGAGGCTTTAGAGCATAAAATCTAGATTATACTATTACACTTGCATAAATATTTCATGTCCACCTGAAAAGAATGTATATTAAGCTCTTAAGTTTTATTCAAGTGGTTTATATAAATGTAATGAGTTTGATAATGGATATCCATTGTTTATCCTTGTTAGTTGCTTAACTATTCTGTCAATTATTGAGGAAATTTCACTAAAAACTCTTGATTTATAATATTTAATTAGTTATTTTTTATTTCGGTTAGCTTTTGCTTTATGTTGAATTTTTTTCTTTTTTAGATGCATAAACATTTAGAATTGTTGTATCTTCTTGATACATTGACCTTTACTATTGCGTAAAGATCGTGTTTGGTGACATTCTTAGCTTTGAAATCTTATTTTGTCTCAACTTTAATTGTGATTAATGTTAGCATGACAAATCTTTTTGTCATTTTAGTTTAACAGATTTATGTCATTATATTTAAATTAAATATTTAAAGATAACACATAATATAGTTGAATGTTGGTTTTGGATCCCATCTGTTTATTTCTGCCCTTAAACTGTAATGCTTAAGCCATTTACGTTTAGTGGCTATTGATATGGTTAAGTTCAAGTATTTCATTTTGCTATTTATTTCCTCCATGATCAGTCTCTTCTATCTTCCCCTTCTCCTTCTGTAAATTATTTTGGATTAATTGATTATTTTTAAAAAATTTTCTTATTTTATCTTTTCGTTAGCTTACCATCTACAATTCTGTTTTCTTTTTAGTTGTTACTTTAGAGTTTATAGCATTCATCATTAAAATATAATATGTTTAAGTGATGTTATTGTATGTTACGTGTAATAAGAACTTTATTCAAAATGTATTTTCCTTTTCTCCTTCTGTTGTTGTACTGTTATCATTAATTTTATTGTTACTTTAATTATAAACCTTACACTGCATTTTTAGCAGCAGTTTTAATCCTTAAATTTGTTTAAATAAATGTAAATAAAGAGAGCTTATATATTTCTATATAATTACTCTCTCCGGTACATCCCTTGTATGGAGTTGACAAGTGTACATGAGACATAAGACATCCCAATCCCTTTTTTGACCCCTTTGTCCCTTCCCTCTCCACTTTCTCCCTCTCATGTCCCTCTCCCCTTTGAGACTGTTCTGTTTTTCTGCTTCCTCTCATCTTTCACCTTGCCTTGTATTTTTACTCAGAGAAACAATGTGATATTTAAGCTGTGTGTAGGATTTTCCCCATTCTTATCTTTATTTCTCTGCACTTGAAGTGTATGTTTTTTCCTTTTGACTACTTTTGAGATTTATTCTTCCCTCATGACTCTTTTGAAGCAATTTGATTATAATGTGCCTTGGAGTGCTTTCATTGTATTTGGGGTTTGTGGATCTTGCTGGATGTGTGGTTTCATGTTTCAGTCCAAATTGGGAGTTTGTAGCCATTATTTTCTTTAATATTTCCCACCACGTGGAAGCTTTATATACATGTATTTTAGACTGCCTGATATGGTATCACATACCATCAGTGCTTGTTTCTTATTGTAGAGTTCAAAATTTTCCTTTCTCTTATATTCCTCCTTTCTGCGGCTGTATCTTTAGGTCCAGTCATCTTTTTTTTTTTTTACCTCCTCAACCTCCAATCAGCTGATGACTATGGCCAAAGTAGTTTTCATGTAATACATTATAGTTTACTTCTCTAGAATTTTCACTTGGTTCTTTTTTTTTTTTTTTTTTTTTTTTTTTTTTTTTTTTTTTTTTTTTTTTTTTTTTTTTTTTTTTTTTTTTTTTTTTTTTTTTTTTTTTTTTTTTTTTGAGACAGGGTTTCACTTTTGTAGTTCAGGCTGGCCCTGAGCTCAGCCTCCAACTCACATCACAGCAATCCTCCTGCCTCTGCCTCCCGAGTGCTGGGATTACAGGCGTGAGCCACCACGCCCGGCACTGTGGTATGTGGTACTGGTTGCTGAAGGGGTGAGTCTCCACACCCAGTATTGTACGTGGTTACCGGGGATCAAACCTGGGCCCTTGTGCTTGCAAGACAGGTGCCAGAACCACTGAGCTAAATTCCCGGCCCTCCATGGTTCTTTTTAATATTTTTTATGTTACTTTTTGATTTTGAGGATAAATTCATGTAACCATTTAAATGTGATTTTTTTTTTCAGTTAATTCTAAGCTCTGTCAGTTTTGAGCCTGTTTGTTTCCTTATTTGGACTAATTTTCCTGATTCTTGCATGCCTGATAATTTTTTAAATTAATTTAACAGCATTTATTTGTACTGAGGATTGAACTCAAGGCCTTTGCATAGAGATATACTCCCAGTTTTGTTCTGTTCTTTAACATTTTTTGCTATTGGATCTCTTTAAATTATGAAATAGTGCTCAGACATGTAGCCTGTAGTGCTGGGATTAGAGGTGTACACCAGCATACCCAGAATCAATCTTTGTTGTATTTCAGCTAATACAAATTTGATGGCAAGTCTTATTTTTTTTTTCTATTTCTATAAATATCTGTACTGGAGAGCTTCTCTGTTACTGGAACAAAATGACATGACACTCATAACTTGAAGGAGAAGAGGTTTGCATTAGCTCAGGCTTCAGAGCTTTTGTCCATTGGTAACAGTGGTGAGAGAGGCAGGTGAGTTACCTTGTTCCTAAGGCATGGCTAGCTCAGCCTCTCTCAGAGCTGGCTGTGCCTCCTTACAGCACATTCCGCTAGGTACCCTGCACCAGGCAGCTCCACTGGTGAGTACAGGGCCCCACCGCCCAGTCACCTCTCCAAGTGTCATAATCTTGGAGCTGACAGTTTGAGCACTGCCTCAAAATTCTTCCAATTTAGTTAGGGCTTAGAACAGCTTTATCCTTTTGGGTCTTGTTAGGCATGACTAGAAGAATGCTCTGTAGATCTCATTATTATTTCTCACCATTGAAGAAAGCCTCTTCAGGGTAGTGAACCCCATGTCCCCTAATTCCTGAGATTTTCCTCTCTTTCTGGTAGAGATGGATACTATTACTTCTAACCCTTTAGGGTAGTTTTTCCAGGATCTCGGCACTTTCCTCATATGCATACACTGAGAAGTTGGTCTGCTGACTGTTCAGGGAAGGCCTTCCATGCACGTGTGGTTTTGCTTGGTACTACTCTCTTCTCTCTGGTTTCTCCTATGTGTATTTTGGAATTTTCACACTTTGAGCTCTGTCTCTGCAACTCTGAAAGTCTGTTGAGTTCACTTCTTGACTTTCTGCTTGCTGCATCTTCACTAGAAATCCTTCAAGGCATTAAACTGGAACAGTCTTTTGGTTGACATGGTATATTTTATATCTCACAGGGATCGCTATTCTTACTTGATGTCTGGCTTTAAAATATTTTTATCAAATATTTTGTTCATGTTTTGTTTCAAGGGGAAAGTGCAAGAGTAATTTGATAGAGAGTTTCTATTGTCTAGCTACTTCTTATTATAATAATAGTGTTATCAGTGCTTATTTTATTCTTTTAAGAGGATATGTTTTTCACTTCTAGGCTTCAGTTCCTTTATCTCTAAACTTTGAATTTCAGTTGTACTGTCTTTTAGGATTCTTGAGAAATTTAAATGAAACAGAACTGCAAAGTATTGAATAAACATGTGGCAACACCCAAATAAATTGGTTCTTACCATCAGTTTTGTGCTACATATCACATAAAACATTTTTTTACAGGTCTACTTTCCACTTTGGTTTATTAGTACATGTGTGTAGTACATCATTTTTACATTACTTGTGGAAAGTCAGTACATGTATTTGCCATCTGAATTCCTTTTTAACTCTTTTCCTTTTCTCTCCTTTATTTATTCATTTATTTATTTATTTATTTTTTTAGGTTTTTTGAGACAGGGTCTCGCTTTGTGGTTCAGGCTGGCCCTGAGCTCAGCCTCCAACTCACATCACAATCCTCCTGCCTCTGCCTCCCGAGTGCTGGGATTACAGGCGTGAGCCACCACGCCCGGCACTGTGGTATGTGGTACTGGTTGCTGCTGGGTGTGGATCTCCACACCCAGTATTGTTATGTG